>JBBPBX010002016.1:60294-95048 GCA_038048925.1 Garcialebias charrua | reverse complement strand
CATCTTTGGGCCGCAGCAAGAAAATCACACTCAGACACTGATTGGTTGAAATTTCGGCAGCTAAGGAATAAATGCACAACTGCCATCAAAGCCGCAAAACGTAACTACTTCTTATCTCAGACCTCCAAAAATCTAAATGATCCAAAAAAATTCTGGAAAACCATTAAATCTCTCTCAGGCACCCCCCAATCATCTGACCTCCCATCACAATTTCTTGTTGACTCTGTTCCTGTGTCAAATAAGCACGAGATCCTGAACTGTTTCAATAAACATTTTGTTGCTTCTAGTTCATTATTTGACACAGTTACAAACGGAAAATCAGCCACTTTATCTAATAATCAAACTTCTACAAATCAAATCCCTCCTACAAGTCAACCATCTGTTAATCACACCTTCTCTTTTTCTCCGTTCTCAGTCAGTGAGGTAAATAAACTGTTAAATGATCTTGATCCTAAAAAATCTGCAGGTCCAGATGAACTTCCACCTTATTTCTTAAGGCTGGCTGCTCATATCATCACAGTCCCTGTGACCCACATCTTTAATCTGTCCATAAGCCAAAACACCATTCCGGATGCTTGGAAAACAGCCTTTGTTCTTCCTTTGCTGAAGGGAGGTGACCCCACCTCACTGAACAATTATCGACCGATCTCTAAACTCTGCATCTTAGCCAAGGTTCAAGAAAAACTGATAAACTCTCAGATCAAAAACTATCTGGACTCATTTAACATCTTACCTCTTCATCAATCTGGTTTCAGGAAAAAACACAGCACAACAACTGCTTCTCTGAAGGTTCTGAATGATGTTGTTGAAGCATTGGATGCTAAGGACTATTGTGCTGCACTTTTCTTAGACCTGTCTAAAGCTTTTGACACTGTGGATCATAACATCCTGTGTCATAAGCTCTCAGAAATCGGTTTCTCTGATCACACCATCGGTTGGTTTTCTAACTATCTTTCCAATCGGAGGCAATGTGTTCAACATAACGGTACTTCTTCCAGCTATTTAACAGTTAAAAATGGTGTACCACAAGGCTCAGTTTTAGGACCAACTCTCTTTACAATCTACATAGCTAATGTAGGTCACTGCATCCCTGATGCATCCTTACATTTCTATGCTGATGATACAGTTGTTTACTGCCGAGCTAAAACAGTAGCTAAGGCTTTCCAGTTACTGCAATCCGCTTTTGACATCATCCAGTCAGATTTGTTCCGTCTCAAACTTGTCCTAAATGCTGATAAAACAAAAGGGATGTTTTTTTCAAATAGGAAGGCGGTTCCAGCAGATCCTCCTCTGATTTTATCCTCAAATGGTGTCCCTATTGAGTTTGTTGATTCCTATAAATATCTGGGTATACTGGTCGATTCACATCTCTCTTTTAAACTCCACGTGGAAAACCTAGTGAAGAAATTGAAAGTTAAACTGGGTTTCTTTTTCAGAAACAGATCATGTCTAACACTGAATGTTAGGAAACGCCTTGTATCTGTGACTTTCCTTCCCTCCATTGATTACGGTGACATTCTCTACATGAATGCTCCTACAAGCACCCTGCGGATGTTGGATGTTGTCTATCATGGTGCACTAAGATTCATAACTGGTTGTGATTATCGTACCCACCACTGCACCCTGTATTCACTGGTTAACTGGACATCATTAACCTCACGCAGACTCTTCCACTGGTACATTTTCATCTTTAAATCACTTCTTGGTCTGCTGCCCTCATACATCTCCTCCTACATGTCTTTGCGTGAGTGCAGCTACAGTGTGCGCTCTCAGGACATGATTACCTGCAGTGTTCCGTCAGTGAGGACTGAACTTGGAAAAAGGGCCTTCTCCTACTCCGCTCCTGCTTCATGGAATATCTTACAAAAAGATCTGAAGCTCTCGACCTTGACTTCTCTAAATGGTTTTCAGAATCTGTATGAATCCTGGCAAAAACCAATGCAGATTTGTTCCTGTCTTTGATTTTATACGTCTACCTTATAATGTTTTGCTAGTTTTTTGATACTTTGTTTAAAAAAAAAAATGTATTTCTCTCTTTTGTTTTTTTCTCTTTTGTTTTCTATTGTTTATTGTTTAAGGAAATTCTACCATTGCTGTTCATCGTTCTTTAATTTTAGCAGGTCGCTTTCGTAAATGAGCCATGAGGCTCAATAAGATTTACCTGACTAAATAAAGGTTGAATGAATGAAAAAAAACTGTTATTTCTCCTTTCAATGCTTTTTTTAGCAAGTTTATCTGCCCTTTCATTCCCTTCCACCCCGTGTGCTGGCGCCCAACAAAACTGTATATCAATTGGTTATTTTTTAGACACAGCCATGGACATTTCACGGGCCGCCACTGTTCAGTTTCTTTCTGCTTTCTTCTACAAATTTAAGCTTGTTCTTCCTTTTCAGCTACATTTCAGTTTTTTTTTTAGCCAATTTCACCCGTTTTCATGGAAATTAGCTTTCATAGCTATTTCTGCTACTTTCAACTTAATTAACTTGTTTTTAATTGCGCGATAAGCTCCTTTCTGCTAGTTTCAGTTATTTCAGCTACTATTCAGCTGTTTTGTGCTATTTTTAGCGGTTTCAGCTAATCCACCCCCCCCCCTTATTTTTTAAGCTCATTTCAGTTTTTCCACTTCCTTCTGGTAATTAAAGCTTCTTTTTAACTAATTTCCTCATTTCTGTGCTTTTTCCTGCTTATTTGAATCTAACTCGGGTTCTTTCTGCTTCCTTCTGCAAACTTAAGACTTGTTCTTTCTTTTCAGCTACGTTTCAACATTTTTTTACACTAACTTCAGCTGATTTCCAGCAAGTTCTTCATCCACACTGCATTTCGGCAGGAAATGTGATTGTGATTACAATTAGATCTAAAAACGGATCACTTCCAGCTGATTTCCGCCCGTCGGAGGAAACACAACAGACTTCTGCACTGAAAGAAGGAAGACGATGCATTTTACTTTAAACACATAAAAGGAAATATATTTTCTTTTAAAAATGAAAAACAAACAAAAAAAATTTCTCTCAACAGTTGCTTTTTGTCTTTGCAGAGATAATTTACACAGGACGACAAAATTAAAAACACTTTACCCAACAGCCGCCGCACCGTTCTCTCCAGCCGAAGGCGGGTTCGGCCACTTCGGGTAAAGCGCGAGAAGTTAAACGTCACGTACCGAGCTTCTTTTTAGGGGTTAATATACACTGGCTCTTTATTCACTCGTATGACGTACGCACCATTGAAACACTTACACACAACGTTATTGTCTCGCCCAGAAACATGAATACTTTTTTATCATTTTGAAGACGACAATTATCAGTTCTGAATCGGTGGCTCCGCCCCCCTTCCACGTGAATTCAGTTGACGAAACATGGCTCGCTGTCGGACAAGAAGAAGAAAGGTGTCGTGGCGGTCTGCATGGCAGAAACCAGGGGTGTGCATAGGTGGTCTTCCCCCCACAGAGGCTCTGATAAGGCAGTTTTTCTCCTTTCGTTTTTTTTTTTTTGGTCAGCTTTCAGTTCAGGAGCCGTTGTCGCCGCTGATTGTTCGGGTACCGGGTTGAGGGGGACGATGGCCGCCGGGGTCCGAGGCGACGACTCGTCGTCTTAGCGGTTTGTTTTGTGCGATGTAAACAGAGACCGTACGGGTGGTTGTGATGGGGAGTGTGCTCCTTCGACGAACTGAAAGGCACGGCGACACGAGGAGGTGCCGAGCTTCCTGTGCTTTTTTTCTTTTATTTAAAAAAATGTCCTTTTCTTCACGCCGACTCGCTCCGGGAGTCGACTCGTCGCCACTGTAGCAGCTTCGGATGTGCTTCAAAGTTCGGCTTGTTTGTCACAGGGGCCGAGGAGACCGGGGGTTACACAAAGTACCACGAGAAGCGCCTTTAAAAGGCACACACACTCTCTCTCACACACACAGGCAACCACATAAGACTGGTTTATGGTCATGCTTACTATTGCCTTTCAGTTAGCTCCATCCGTCAGTTACAAAAGAAAATAACAAAATAACTCCTACGCTGCGCTGTCACTCCCCTCCCACTACTCGAGGACAGAACTATAGTCATGTACTTTATCATTTATATATACACGCATATGTATATATGTACACAACAATACGCCTTTGAGGCTATTGAGCGAAGGATGGAGTGTCTGGATGACGCCACAGTCGTTCATGTCCCACCACAGTTTATCTACAGAAACGAGTTGGTGTGGGGGTCCGGGTGGACGGGGGTGTCAGTAGACCCAGGAGACGGGGACCCACTGAGCGGTGGTGGACACCAGGTCCACGGCCTCTTCCAGCAGGCGGATGGTGTCGTCGATCTCGTTGTTGATGACCGTCTGGTCGAAGTAGTGGGCGTAGGTGGTCTGGAGCATCTCCGACTCCTTCTGGAGCCGCTGAAGGGAGTCGTCCTGGGGGGGGGCGGGACAGAAAAAGTTAATTAAAAACCGAACGATTGATTCGGAGGCCACTACTAACACAAACACCGGGACTGCTGGGAGAGCTAAACTCGTGGGGATTTGTACTCACGGGTAGTTTCCTGCACCATTTTGGAATCTTGGATGCAAATTGTTTTAAAAAAGAAGGCATGCCAAAGAAAATATAAAGACGCTTAAAGCAAACTAGAATCACAAGAAGATGAGATTGTGGCGGGTGTCACACTGGCTTCACTTGACTTTTTAATAGGGATGGGGCCAATCCGATCCAGTATCGGTATCCGATACCAGCATAATTTAAGTATCTGATATCGGATCCAACCTGCCGATATTTCTGATCCAGCTTCAAAGAGCACTTGTGTTCCATCACATTCTGTGACTGCCGTCTTAACATTGTGTGAGTTAAACACAATGAAGTTAGTCTTGAGCCATACAACAGGAAACTCACAAACTTTAACAGCACACAAGAGGCAAGTCTATACCACACACGTCCTTCTCACTCATGGTTCAGCTGGAAAAACCAAAAAACCGCTAAGCATGATAGGAAAGACAACGAAATCCACTCCCCTTAACCACAAAGGGAGTGGATTTTGTTGTCTTTCCCATTATGCTTAGCGTTTTTTGTTTTCCAGATGCACCTAAAGCTGGAAAACTAAAAAACTGCTAAGCATCATGGGAAAGACAACAAAATCCACTCCCTTAGTGGTTAAGGGGAGTGGATTTTGTTGTCTTTCCCATCATGCTTAGCATTTTTTTGTTTTTTCCAGCTGAACCATTAAGTGAGAAGGACGTGTGTGGTATAGACTTGCCTCTTGTGTGCTGTTAAATTTTGTGAGTTTCCTGTTATAAGGCTCAAGATTGTCTTCATCGGGTGTATCTCACACAATGTTAAAATGAATAGTCTCAGTACAAAAATGTCATTATACAGATTCACATACCTGAACAGTATCGGATCGGAAAAGTATCGGTATCGGTCGATACCCAGTTAAGTATCTGTATCAGATCGGAAGTGAGAAATGTGGATCGGTGCATCCCTACTTTTTAACCAACTGGTTTCGATGCACGTCCCGCTCCTGGATCGGGCGTTTTCTTTTTTTCTGATCCAGTTAGCTCGATGAGATTTAACGTTAGGACGTTTTCATGCACCCGTGCGTTCTTCCAGTAGCAACGCGACTTCAGATGTAAAGCCAGTGTGACTGCGTCTAGATGGAATCGAACTGTCGGTTTTGCTCTCTGTACCTCGGTCATTCCAGGGGTGATGGTCGGGGCTGCGATGAAGACCACGTGGGGAGCAAACTCTGCTGTCCTGAGGATCTTTAGTGCCTGGTGAGAAAAAAAAAACGATGTTTTAAACATGGTTTACCCTCCTGACCCAACCTGGGCTCAAACCGGCAGCCCCAAGTGAACAAGGCAATTAACCGCTGATGGCCTGTCACGATAACAACATTTGTTGGATGATTAATTGTCTAAGAAATCATTGCGATAAACGATATTGTTTCAAATTTGACAATAATTGGTAATTATCGTCAAATTTAAGGGGTTAGTTTGTGTGTAGTACCTTTTCCGACCACTGGATGGCAGTATAAGACTGTTTGAACCGAAGGATGGATACCCAACAACTTTCAGTCAGGTCATCTGGACTGTTATTTTGTGCCGAGACGTTTCACCTTCCATCCAGAAGGCTTCATCAGTCAAGGAAACACACAACACAAAACTGATTCTTCCCCCAACAGCTTACTCCAAAGAGGAACAAACCAGTTCTGTTGGTGCTAAGATGGTCTCTTTGGCACGCCCCCTCCTCCGGTGCCGGCCCTCTTCCTTGTCGACAGTCATGTCGAACTGGTTCAAAACCAACAAAGTCCATGTGGGAGAGGGACGGCATTGGAGGAGGGGGCGTGCCAAAGAGACCATCTTAGCACCAACAGAACTGGTTTGTTTCATTTTGGAGTAAGCTGTTGGGGGTGTTGTGTGTTTCCTTGTCTGATGAAGCCTTCTGGATGGAAGGTGAAACGTTTCAGCACACACACAAAAAAAAAACTGTCCAGATGACCTGACGGAAAATTGTTGGATTGTATGCCTGGGTTATTGAGCATGGATTTTGTTGGTAACGATGGATAGTGAGGGAGCGAGCGGCGTGTCTTTTAAAGAAAAATGGGAGGGAGGCCCCTTGACGTGACATGGGCCGTCTCTTGTTCCCGTTTTTCGATTTTCAAAATGGCGGACGCTCGTGTGGTTTGAGCTATTTAGCATTTTTCACACAAAGCTTTTAATAAAATAAATAAATCGGTAAACAAGTTCTCAGCTTCTTTTTGCAGAGAAAAACATTTTTACACAAAGGCACGGGTTTCAACTGTGAATTTTGGAGCTTCTTTCTCGAGGTCGGCCTGTGAGCTTAGCTAGTAGCTTGGCTGATTTTAAAGCGAAAAGAGAAAGGGAGGGGTCAGCGACGAGCACCGGAGTTGAGCCTTTTGTCATCCAGTGTCTTCAGTAGAAAGAGAAAGACACAAAGAAACTATGAAACCGATAAATGAAAATGAGCTCGATAATTTTAATTTATTATACGATTAATTGATTTATTGTTTATTGTGACGTGCCCCTGCGTCAGTCATGTCAGTGTGTGTGCTTCATTAATGCTCTTTCTCTCTGTACGGTTGATTGGCTGAGCGCGGCTTAAAAGGACCAAGCTCGAATCCGACGGCCAACTGCTGGTTGGTTCGGGACTTCTTCCTCCTTTTTGTTTGTTTTAATCAGGCCTCCCAGTCTGCATTTAAGTTTAGGGGATTTAAACACAATTAAAACTTTGTCAAAAACCAAAATTGTCTAGTCTTCATATGTTGTGTGTCCTGCCTTTCTCTTAGACTTATCAGGACCATAACATATTTGGGGGCTCGTCCGGGATATGAACCTGGGACCTCTCGACAGGCCTACCAATTGGCTTAAAAAAACAAGCCTAGTCTCAAATCTGTGTAAACGCGTTTTATTAAGAACCACTTCCTGTTCATACCTGCGGCTCCACGTCGAGGATGGCGATCATTCCCTGACTGTGGATCTGCTTGATGGTCTCCAGCCTGGTGCCGTACATGGCGTCCTCGTGGCTGCCGTACTCCAGGTAGTCGTTGTTGCTGATGTCCTGCATCATCTGGTCGTGAGATACGAAGTAGTAGTTCTTCCCGTTATCCTCGTCCTTCTTCGGAGGCCGGGTTGTGTCTGGACAGAGTGGACAATGGCGGGTTATTGGGCTTTCCGGACCCATGCGGCTGACCTGTATGTTTGGATGCATGCTCGTACGAGGAATGGGGTAGGCGAAGCGGTCGGGGTGTTTGGCAATGAGCGTGTTCTTGATGTGCCTCCTGCCGACTCCGTGTGCACCTGGACGAGAGGAGATGGAAGAAATTAAATTAGTTCAGCAGTAAAGAGTCAGAGTCAGAGAGTCTTTATTGTCATTTGCACCGCATGTGGTACATGTGATGAAAACGAGATTATGTACACGGGGTCCCAGTTACATCCAACAACAAATGCAAGAGAAAAACAGTAATAACATCTAGAATTAACTAAGAAAAACATCAACTAGTAATACACTAAGCCTAATATAGTGGAAATAAACAGCAGCACGAACATGAGTTTGTATGAGCAGATGGTCACAGATGAACACAGATGAACAACACAGCAACAAGAAAACAGATCAGCATCAGCACAATGTGATATTTTGCAGTGTTTATTTTTTATTTTATTTTTATTTATTCATGAGTCTAACAGCCTCAGGGTAGAAGCTGTTCCTCAGTCTAGTGGTTCTACATTTGATGCTCCTCAACCTCCGTCCTGAGGGGAGTGGGGCAAAGAGTGAGTGTGCTGGGTGAGTGAGGTCTTTCATGATGCAGGTGGCTTTCATGATCCAGCTTCAAAGAGCACTTGTAAAATGAAACGTATTAAGGTGCAGGAGGTGTTTTGGATCTCTGTACTTTTGTTTCACCACCAAAGAAACTAATCAGAGCTTTATCACATTCATACACCGATGGGACACACATCAGAGGCAATAAGGGGTTCAGTGTCTTGCCCAGGGACACTTTTTAATAATAATAATAACTTTTATTTATAACGCACTTTACATCAAACAGATCTCAAAGTGCTACAATGAAAAATAAAATCAAGATAAAAATCAATCATAAATGCAACAAAGAAAAGGAACAACCAAGAGGATGGAGCCTCACAGATGATTGCATCAAAAACTTAAAATTCACAAAATGCAGATAAAATACTCAAAAAACTGGGTGCAATAAAAAACAAAAGCACAATTAATTATTTAAAAAACTGGATAAAAAGAAAGGTTTTAAGACTTTTTTTAAAACATGTCACGGTCTGTGGGGCCCTCAGATATGAGGGCAGGGCGTTCCACAGCCGAGGGGCAGCGCAGGAGAAAGCCCGGTCTCCCATTGTGCGAGACCGAGACCTGGGAGTGAGAAGAAGATGGGTGTTGGAAGAGCGGAGAGTGCGGGAAGGACAGTGAGGAGTGAGAAGTTCTTTTAAATAGGATGGTGCATTACCGTACAGGCACTGGAAGGTGAGCAGATAAATTTTGTACGTGATCCGGGCAGAAACAGGAAGCCAGTGTAGTGAACGCAGTACAGGAGTGATGTGTTCATACTTACGCACTCTCATCAGGACCCTGGCAGCGCTGTTTTGGACATACTGTAGTTTTTGTATGTTCTTGCCAGGAATCCCGAAGAGAAGTGCATTGCAGTAATCCAGTCTGGAGGAGACAAAGGCATGGACGAGCTTTTCTGCATCAGTGAGGGACAGTGTAGACCGAAGCTTTGCAATATTTCGAAGATGAAAAAAAGAAGTTTTACAGATATGCTTTATATGGCTTTCAAAGGTGAGTTGTGGATCAAAAATAACACCAAGATTGGTGACTGTATTGGAAAGAGAGATGTTCTGGCCAGAAAAAGTGATACTGAGGATTTTTTGTTGTTGAATTTGATGTGATGTACCAATTTGAATTGCTTCTGTTTTTGAACTGTTAAGGTGAAGGAAATTTTGCCGCATCCATGCCTTTATCTCCTCCAGACACGCTGTGAGTGTGGAAAGAGAAGAAAGTGGAGAAAATGGAGAAGCTGAAGAAGATGATGTAGATGGGGTCTCAGACACATTGCTACCCAGTTTAAGATACAGCTGAGTATCATCAGCATAGCAATGGAATGAGACCCCATAGCTGCTGATAATACACCCAAGTGGTACCATGTATAGGTTGAAAAGGAGGGGTCCCAGAACTGATCCCTGGGGCACACCACAAGAAACAGGATGGCTCAATGACTTGGCACGCCCGATGGAGACAGACTCTGTTCTGTCTGTCAGGTATGATCGGAACCACTCCAGGGCAGTGCCAGTAAGTCCTGCAAACTGCTGTAAGCGTTGGAGCAGAATGTAATGATCAACCGTATCAAAGGCTGCCGAAAGATCAAGGAGAATAAGGAGAGAGGAGGAACCACGGTCTGCAGTGACCAACAGGTCATTTGTGACCCGGACAAGAGCTGTTTCAGTGCTATGTGCTGTTCGAAAACCTGATTGAAATTTATCCAGTATATTATTGTCATGTAGATGTTCTTGTAGATAAACCGAGACTAATTTCTCCAAAACTTTAGCGAGGAAGGGAAGGTTGGAAATGGGTCTGTAATTTGCCAGGTCATGGGGATCGAGGGTAGGTTTTTTAAGAAGAGGTTTAATTATAGAGGACTTCAAGACAGGGGAAATATGACCACTTTGGCATGTGACTGCTGGTGGATTCGAACCCCCAACTCTTGCATTGGAAAACGACTGCTCTAACCATTCAGCCACAGCTGCCCCAAATGTATACATAGTGTTACATGATTTTCAGCCCCTTTTTGGCATCTGCATTTGGTAGCAGGCCACATTGACAAAGACCATGCAGAATAATGTAATGTCATATTTTAATTCCACAACAGAGAAACTAAGTATTCTCTGTAAGTAGGTGTAGGGGAAAAAATATTGGTACAGTATTGGTATCGGCCAAAAATCCAATATCGTGCATCCCTACTCCTTAACCTCCTTCCTGAGGGGAGAGGGGCAAAATGTGTGTGTGCTGGGTGAGTGGGGTCCTTCATGATGCAGGTGTAGATGTTTGATGGTGGGGAGACTGACTCCAACAGACTTCTGTGCAGCCTTCACCACTCTCTGCAGAGCTTTTCTTTCTGCAGCTGTGCAGCCTCCATGCCACACGTTGATGCTGGAGCACAGGAAGTCTGCTTTCACCAACTGACATCTTTCATACTCAAGAATTGTACCTAAATGAGCCGTTTATCCCATCCGTTCCAGTATGAGAAGATGAAGTCCAAATTGGCAGAACGTTAAAGCAGACCCCGACAAGGTTTACGGTTAGATTTAGAAAAACGAGTTCTCTGGACTTTATATATTCTTTGAAACTCAACATTTACACATGAGATGTAGGTTTTAGTTCAAGTCCAGAATGATGACCAACTAATGATGAGATGTTTTCAAGACCTGGTAGACAGTTGCCTTCAGAGCTGAAGGTTGTGGGTTCAAATCTTACCACGGAACCACTTTGAAGAGATAAATGTGCCTGCGGTGACCCCGTTTAGAGAAGTCTTTCGAACAATTAAAGGTTGCGTTTATAACTTACCGAGTAAAACGAGCGTTTTCCTCTTAAAAGATGGCAGCTTGACCACTTCCTCATACGTCACCAGGTCTAGTTGGTCAAACACTGAACAGAGAAGGAAGACGGTCAAAGACTGCAGGAAATCAGGACAAGCTCATGCGCTCTAACTGCGCTGATCTCTCCTCTGTTGTTTAACGAAACGAGTAAAATATTACAGAACTCAGCGGAGGCAAGAGTCTCAAAAGTAGTCACACCGTGCAAATGTACTCATTTCAAATTGCACATAGCAGCTGTGAAGGTGACTTTACCCATAAACGTAATGCTGCGTTCAAGGCTGGAGAAAAGCTGGGGCATCTGAGTTACCAGATTTACTGAGTTTTTGAGAAAAGACTGATTTCTAACTTGACGCAGGAGCTTGTATTTTAAATCACACATTACCGGTATTAGGGATGCACAATATTATTGGCATGGTATCGGCCGATATTAGCGTTAAAGTTAAATATCGGCCATTCCATTAAAATAACACAGATATTATTATTTACCTTTATTTATCCAGACAAATCCCATTGAGATCGCAAATCTCTTTTGCAAGGGAGGCCTGGGCCTGAAGGCAGTCTAACATGTGTAGTGGACCTACCCAGGGTCAAACACGTCTTTTTGAACTGCTCCAGTGATGACCTTTACTGACCTTTCAGCAGACAGACATTTACTACAATTTATTCCATTAGTTGTAATCTGAGAACATATATAGTCACTCATAAAGGGACTATTGCCTTCTTTAATTTTATTCTAATGCAATCAAAAGAATAACATTTTGTCATTTTCATGATGTGTGCTATTATGCTGTGTTATTCTGTAATATGAAACATTACTGTGTCACTCCTGCTGTGTGAAAGTTGAAGGCCCGGGTCAGAAAGGCCCGGCCGTTTTGTTTAGAAATGGAGAAGACCGTTAATCCATTGTTTTCATGAGAATGACTCCAGCACTCTCTGTCTTTTCCTAAACATTTCTCTCTGCTTCTGGCTGTAACCTTGTACCATGATAACAGCAAGTGAACTCCTCGACTGGTTCTTTTGAACCAATCAGGGAGGGACAAGTGACCGATCTCAGATCCTCTACTAAGGGTTCCAAGTTTCCTGGAACCTCTAGTTCCTATAAGGAAGAGGAGATGTGAACCTTCTCTTCAAGCTGTCGGACGTTTGGTCAAGAGCCAAAGACCTTCGTTCTTCAGTAAGGATAACATGCTTGTTATCAGCCCACTTCGAACCGAGCGTAAGCTCGGAACTTTGTTTATTCCTTTCTGGAATAAGTTATCTTGAGCCAAAAACCATGATTGCCACGACTTCTGCCGACAAAAGCAAGTATCACCGACACTGACATGGTAAACACGTTTGGAATCCAGCTTTGACTTGCGGGACCTACGACTCGTTCGTCCAAGGCTGATCACAGCTCTTTACCAGAACCGAGGCGGACGTCTTAAGGTAAAGGAGCAGCTGTTTGCTTACTGGAGGTGTGATGATATCTTAGCTGGACGCGTATGGAAGAGTGTCATCTGGTTTTATAAATGCAAGATAAACTTCCTCTTAAATTCTTTCCAATTTTCCTCCCATTTCCTTCTTCGTCTCAAATTCTAAGCTGGAAACTACATTTTTAAGCTAAGAGCCACAGATTAAGTATTAGTCATCATTACTTATGTCTGTTGTTACAATTTAAGTGTGCTGATGCAGGTTAAATTGCAAGAAATTGAAATCTGTCAATCAAGTATAATGGTGTTAAATCTAGTGATTTATTGTTAAATAAAAGGCAGTGTCTCTTGACATGTCAAATATATTTAATGTTTCCATTGTCACTTAATGGCTTTATGGTTTATTTGTCCATCATAAAGATCACAGAAATATTGGGTAAACTGAAAAAGAAAGAATCCGTAAAATACTATTCAATCTGAATAAGTAAATAACTTAGGTAAAGGGTGTCAGTTTAATACTGACCACCCCTAAATATCCTACACATGTAAACTCCACACAGAAAGACCCCAGGTCCAAGTGGGGATTGAACCCAGGGCCTTCTTGCTGTGAGGCAGCAGTGCTAACCTCCGATCCATTATGCTGCCCAATATATACAAAAGTCGATGTAAAAGACGCTGTTTTTGTGCGACAACCCAGTGACAAAGATGCGGCAGCACAATGTGATGACGTCACGTGCGCCTACCTGATCTCACGGCAGAGGACAATTCAAAATGTCGGCAGTGTAGAAGTTTTATTTTTTGTTTGTGAGGATGTCGGATTCTGAAGATTTTTGGACTACGTTGCGCCTCGTTACATTGTCCCCAGTCAGAGATATTTTTTCAATGTAGCCATTACCCGAGTTACAACCGTCATTTCTTAAGTCATTGAGAAGCTAAGAGCGGATTGCACAACTTGTTGGGTGAGTTTTACCACAGACATTTGGACGTCGTGTTAGCCCCGTTAGCATGATAAGTCTTACGGCACAATGGATAGACAAAAACTTTGAACTTCAAAAGGCTGTCCTTCATGCACAGGAGTGCAGATGATCCCACACCGCAGCTAGGAACCTGGAACAAGCCTCCACAAGTGAGACACTATCGCAAGTGACTAATGCTAATAAACAACATTTAATGTTTTTTATTTGTTTTTTCTCTCTTTTGTTTTCTATTGTTTATTGTTTGTTTGTTTATTGTTTAAGGAAATTCTACCATTGCTGTTCATTGTTCTTTAGTTTTAGCAGGTCGCTTTCGTAAATGAGCCCATGAGGTTCAAAAGATTTACCTGACTAAATAAAGGTTGAATGAATTTAAAGTGCTATGCATGTCATATGGCTGTTACTGAATGTATATCACCAGCTCTTACAGCTGTTGCACAATTTTTGTAGCAAATAAGCCTAAATAATAGGGCTATGTTCTGACAAAGGAACGTATATAAAAGTATCGGTTATCTGCCAAAAATCCAATATCGTGCATCCCTACACATTAACGCTACTGGACTTTAAAGATGTTCGTTTTGTGGTAGAGTCAGTTTTTCTTCTCGTTATCAGGAAAAATATAAACATTTTCTAATTCAACTTAGTTTTGTTTTTCTTTTTGAGGAAAAAACACAACTACCGAACACAAATTATTTTCCGTTTTCCTTTTTTGTTTGCAGCGGAAGAACAACTGAACCACTTTGATTCATTTATTTTAAATACACAGTTCACACTGAAAAAATACGGAACTGAACATTTTTTGGACGTTCATTACGTCAGTGAATTTTGCTTGTGTGACGACTTCTCAGACTACATCTTCATAGCTATCAGGCTGTGCTACACACCAAACACTCTTAATTACTGGGAGAAAATCCAAGCTAAAGCTAATGAAATCATGCTGGGACATCTTTAAAACCAACTAACTGATCTTAAACTGTGTCAGATTGAAACATAAAGTCAATCTGAATCACATTGCTTTGAATAAACCAGAGCAGCTCAGAAAAAAATGAGGGTAAAAAGGGTACCAGTTGTGAGTTACTTACATGCAGCCATGTCATTGGGTAAGACAGCATGAAATATGGACAAAGGATGGGAGTGGAAGGGTTAATAAAGACCACAAAAAAAGAAAAATTCTACTAAAAAGCCATTAGTTGCTGTAGAGGGGAGACCGACAAGACGTGCAACATCAAGTTACCGGATCAGCAATGTGATTAAACCACATGGAATCCACACAACAAAAAAACTTAACTTGACAACCGTTGGGATCTCTTATCACTTTGAGGTCACATTTTTACAAGTTAGTATCAGTAAATGAGGCTTTCGTCACCATCAACACAAAAAACGATCACTGCATTTCTGTTCATGACGAATACGGGATTTATGTCCCGAACAAATCCGCAGCTGCCTTACCTGCGTTGTGCTTGGCCAGATATTTGTCCTTGTACTGTTTCTTCTTCTTGCCAAACCAGGTGCAACTGGCCTGCTGTTCCTGCTTCGTCTTCTCCATGGCTATACATGCCACGCGCCTGAAACCACCGGCACAAGAAGTTTACTTTCTGCTGGATTTATCGTCTTAGCATCCCAGTTAAAAGCTAACATAAAATGAATGGCATGACTTTGAACCGCCTCACTATCACCGTGACTAATCTGTTGTGTTTGCTAATGTGACTATCACAAATACTGTACTAATGCAGAATACAACTTACGGTATATCTAACAAGGCTAAATCAGCTCCACTGGACAGGTTCTTCTTTGCTGAAAAGTTTCGTCTTCTATCCAAAAGACTTCTTCAGTCCGAAACCTTTTGGGTTTCAGAAAGGACGATCATCAGCCTAACAATAGATCGTTAGAGTCCTAACAATATCAGAATGGATAAACCAGTTTGCTGATGACATCCACATCCACATTAGTAGTCCTGTTTTCGCTTTTTGTTTGTGTAGAGCGACTTTTATTAGGCCCCGTATTGGGGTTGGGTTTGCCTGGGTGGCGTTTTATTCTTTTTGGCCAGACTCACCGGTCCACCATTTCTTTGTACTTTTTATTATTTTGTTTTTCCTTTGGACGCTGAACCAGACGAGGACGCTCCAGTCCAGGTGGGAGAAGCCTGGGAGGACCTTGCCAGCCTGGAGTGCTTTATTTTAGTTTAATAAAATTTGTTTTAATTATTTTTCTGTGTCCTGCGTCCACTTTGTATGTTTTGGCCTTCATGGGTCGTAACATATAAATGGGTTGCTATTTATAAGATGAGTTTGTTGCAGGGTGTCAGACAAGAAGTTTTTTCAAAAGAAGAAGAATCTATCCCGAGGACCTGACTAAACCTTGCTAGATTATTCTACCTGGATTACTGAGCAGCATCAGGACAAATACAACATATAGATGGGGACTGCAGCCACCTATTTTTAGCTATCTGACAAGGGTCTTGCTCTTCTATCAACTTTAATACAACCCGAACCACAACATGTACTAGAGCTGTCATCGGGCCGGAAATCCACGGCCCTACCCTACCCGAGCCCTTAGTTTAATTACCCAAGCCCGAGGGAGCCCACTGATTTCCTAGAAATCACCGCCCGACCCGACCCTACCCGATTAAAAAAAAAAACAACAACAAAAAAAAAAACACTACGTTTATTTATTAAGCTTTTACTGCGTTCTCCCACTCAGCAAAAGAACTTGATGTTGTTCTTCTTTGTTTTGATGGAGGAGGAGGAGGTGTGAGCGCGCTGCTCGCAGTTTGCTGTTGAAGCTTCAGGAATGTCAGGAATGCGGCAACTTGTTCCGCCGCAGAGAGCAGTGTGCGGACGTGAGCGTGCACCTGACGCACGTCAGCTGGTGACATAATTTTGAGCTCGTTAAAGTTAGGCCACAGAAATAATGCAACTCTGTGCAAGTCGTGGATAATAATTTTGCGCTCCAGCACTTCTGCATGACATGTCGCGCAGAAACACCTGCTGCGGAGAGTCTGTGAGGACTGGCAGTGTTGCTTCAGTTTCTCATTCCAGAGACAAACCAGGTTGGTGGGATATTTGTCACCCTCCAGTTCTCTCTGTGCACGGTAAAATGGTTCGAGAAATGTCACTAAAAAGTCCAGCATGTCGGGGGAGACGCTGTCAGGCGCGCGCCGCGCGCCTGCTCTCTGGCTGCCAATTTAGTGGCTGCGCTCAGTGCGCTGCGGTTTTCACCATCTAAATTCACTCTATTAATTATTTCCTCATCAATAAACTTACTGCCTTATATTCTTTACAAGCAGATTAAAACAATTTTATATTGTGTGCATTTTTATTTAGTTTTGTTTGTGCTGTATGATTAAAAAAAAACACATCAAAGCCCGAGCCCGACCCGCGGCCCGCCAATCAAACGCAAAAATATGGCCCTACCCTACCCGAAGTCGGGTAGGGCTCGGGTAGGGTCGGGCTCGGGCAAAGAAACGACACCTCTAACATGTACCCCCCACAAATGTTATATCAAATCGACCGGCTCGACACTGTGATGTTTGAGTTACCATGGCAACGTACTATGCAAACAAATATGCCATTTTTCTCATTCAGAATGCATGATGAAACTTTTAACAGCCTATAAATGCAATCAGTGAGGTCACATGACCGAGAAGGGAAAGGTCTCCGAACGAAACACTAAGTTTTGGAGCCATTTTGGTTCAAGATGGCTGCCACGGCTACCTCAGAAAACTCAAAATTGAGTATAACTCAGTAATTCTTTGCGATATTGAGCTAAAATTTGATTTGGTCGTAGTTGAGAAAGTTCCAAATCAAAAATCAAAGGTGGTCACCATAAATTACAAGACAACATGACTGTAACTCGTTGATTTTTTTTGCCATGTTGAGCTGAAATTTGGTATGGTGTACCGTATTTAACCCGTCGGATCTAGTCCTTGAGGTGGAGAGAGGTCTATTCACTGAAATGTCAGTAAAGGTCATCACTGGAACAGTTCAAAAAGACTTCAGTTTGACCCTGGGTATGTCCACTACAATGTTAATAAATTAACGTTGAATTTGGACAAAACTAGTTACCGGTACATGATATTTAGTAATAAAAATAAATCAATTGATGTACCAATTTTAATTGACGGATCTGAAATTCAGAGAGTTTCTGAAGTGAAGTTCTTGGGCATCATCATTGATGAAAAATTGTCTTGGAAACAACATGTAAGTTCAGTTAAAGCAAAATTATCAAGGTCTATTGCGATATTCTATAGAGTTAGAGATTTACTAAATGATAAGGCACTTTATTTGTTGTATAATACATTATTTGTGCCACACTTAATTTATGGTATTAGCATTTGGGGTACGGCGTGTAAATCAATTACAATGCCTATTTTTATATTGCAGAAAAGAGCTGTTAGAATTATCACCAGAAAGAATTTCCATCATCCTTCAAGCATTTTGTTTCATCGCTTGAAACTGTTGAAGTTTTATGATTTAGTTGATTGTAATATTTTGTTAGTTTTGTATAAAGCTCAAACTAATGCACTTCCTTCTAATATTCAGAAGTATTTTGTCAGAAGAATGAGTACAGGTAATTACAATCTTAAGGGGACAAATGTATTCGTGAAGCCACATTTTAGAACTAGTTCGAGGGGAAGATCTCCCATAGTTCAAGGAATTGGGTTATGGAATGAATTGGAATCTGATATGAAAGTGGTCCAATCAATGGTTGTATTCAAAATGATTAAATTTAAACAGTTAAAAGCATATATTTAAATGAGTTGGACTTTAGTAGTTTGTGTAAGATACAGATGGTAGAAATTAGTAATTAAAAATTAAGTTGTTCACTATTTTGGAAATTATAAGAGTTAGTTGTATTAAGTGTTTTTTTGGAGGTTAAAATTAAGTTGTTTATTATCTTTGTAATCAAAGGAGTTGTTTGTATGAATTGTTTATTGGAGAAGAAGGGGCAGAAAAAATAAGATTTTTTTCTTCTGCCGCCTTTCATTTTATATGTGTCTTTTTTTTCTCTTATTGTATGTGCTATTGTTGTGTGTTTTAATCATAAAATGAATAAATTAATAATCAATCAATCAATCAATTTTACAGATTTTGATTTGACAGTACTGTGTGTTTGGGTTCGCTCTCAGCTGCCACCACACCAAATTTCCACTCATCTTTTGAAGTAGCGGAGTTATGGTATTTTTTTCGTGGCGTCTTTGCTTGCCAATTACGTTGCCATGGTAACTCAAAACTCCAACAAAAGTAATGGTGCACACCACGGCACCGAGCCGGTCGTCGTTTCAGCTCGTTTTTCCTCACCACTCCTGCAGCTCGGGCGAGGGGATGAGGCCCGCGGTGGCGTTCTTGGTGTTCTCCAGCTTCCCCTGCCACCAGTTGTGGTCGTCCTTGGAGATGATCTGGATGATGTCGCCCACCCTGAAACGAACGCCCGCCTCCTTGCAGGGGATGAGGTCGTCTTTCGCCGGGTCGTACTCGAACTGAGCGCGTACGTAAATCTAGGTGCAAGACAAACACGTTAATTGTTATGAGTCGTCAAAGGAATAAAACTCTGGACGCGATACAGTATAAAACCTGGTTTCTAGGTTGTTCTAAGCGGAAGCGGGGAAAAGCTTCGACAAACTGATGAGCAGCAGGATGGGAGTGATGCTGCTTGCACGGTGCTTCTCTGCTCCTCTGCCTACAGCCACTTGTAATGAGGCACCAAACTTTGCCAAGTGAAATGGGATCAGCCGGGATCTACTTCTACAGAGACAGAACGGGGTTCCGTTTGATACGTCTTACCTTGACGGACAATTTGTCCTTCATAGCGGGTCTGGTCATCTGGGGGGTTGAGAGCATCACACACACAAATCATGCAATAGACATTTTTGGGACGCATAAAAAAAGTTTGTGTGATCCGGGACCACAAGTGATGCTCCGAGCAGCTCGTAAAATCTTTTTTCTTTAAACTATTGTATGATGTGAACTTAAGAGACGGGATGGGAGCGGACGTACGTGTTCGATTCAGGACGAGTTTTGTAAATTTAACGACAAAAGGAGAGGAACAGACGGTGACTAGGATTACATCAGTACATACTAACTCTTATAGGTAAGCAGCATTTGCTTTTTGTTTATTTAAAATTCAAAGAATAATTCTATTTGTGGGTAAATGTTTATATTCAATGAGTTTTGGGTGAAATAATTTCTCTAATTTCCATTAATGTCTTTGAAATGTCTTGATAATGAACGTCAACAAATCAGTTGGATCTCTGTGAATATGGAGTTCCTCAGGGTTGCGTTCTTAGCCCACTTTGTTTTTATAGCTTTTTGTTTATTTAAAATTCAAAGAATAATTCTATTTGTGGGTAAATGTTTATATTCAATGAGTTTTGGGTGAAATAATTTCTCTGATTTACATTAATTTCTTTGAAATTTCTTGAAAATGAACGTCAACAAATCAGTTGGACCTCTGTGAATATGGAGTTCCTCAGGGTTGCTTTCTTAGCCGACTTTGTTTTTCTAGTGTGCCACAAAACCCAAACAGGCATCAAACGAATCATGTGAAGAAAATAAAGTTGGATTAATGGATTCTAATCTGAGATTATTAGATTTAAATTATTTACTTTCAGCGGCCTCAATAAACTGACTGAATCAAAACTGAAAACAGAATGAGCCTTTAACTTAAAATAATTAAATGTGGTTTACTGAACATCAGATCTCTTTACTTTAAACCCCTGTTAGTTAATGATCTGATAACTGATCATCACTAGCGTTTTGTAATAAATTAATAAATCTCACCTGACGGCCTTTAGGCTGGATCGTCGACGGCAAGTCCTGTGGAGGAAATCGTGTTCATGATTGACTCGGGGAAACAATTTACTTTCGGTAAAGCAAAATAAAAGAGGAAGCGCGCACGTACCAGGATGGAGCTGGTGACACTGGCGTGGCCGTTTGCGGGTGACTGGCGAGATAAATCTGGAGACTCTTTCTGCAAAAAAATTAAAACGAGCCGTTAATTTCGCTCGTAGGACAAGAGGAGGATCGACGCGCGCCGGCGGCGTCTTACCTCGCACGACATCGACTGGGAGCGATAACTGGGTACGATTTTAAACGTGATGCTGCCCCTCATCTCCCTCTGTGGAGATAAAGTGACGTTACTGACGGCACCTTTACTTTGTCCACGGAGTCGGGCTTTACGGGACGTACCAGCATCTTCTGGAGCTGCTCCACCGTCTGATTGGCCACGCTGATGCCGTTAATCTCTCGGATCTCGTCTCCGATGTGCAGAGTCCCTGAGGTGGAAAGATAAAATAAAATTAATATATCCATGAAACCGTTTGGTTTAAATATTTAGTTCGTCGTAGTGTTTCTACCTTGTCGATGAATCATTCCACCGTGCATGATGCGTGCTACGATACAGTGGTTGAGGTCGTTCATTTTTAGAGTAATGCCCTAAAGAAAAAGTGGGACAGAGTTTATAAATGTAGACAAATACGTCTAAACTGACAGCAACGGCCCGCCCGGACACCGTACCATCGGCTCGTCGGTGTTCTTCTGAAACTGGACCAGCCGGACCCTGGTCACGTTCTCCAGGTCCATGTCTCCGTTGGTGCTGTCTGGGGAGTCGCCGTTCAGGTAAGGGGACGTGGGGGGGGGCGTCACCCTGAGCGCCTCGTCGCTGTACACCTCGTGGGCCACCACATCGTGGGTCTGCAGCAGAGCCTGGAGGCACAACGAGAGCCGTGGACAACAGGGGCTTTAGGCTTTTTAATGTCTCGAGAGCCAAGCGGAGCATTGAGCAGGCATTTAAGCGCATGTGGAGCAGGTTGGGAAGATGTGCCTTGCTCAAGGACACCACGACGTTTGGGCATGGCAGGGGATCAGACAGCTGAAATCTTTAAATCAAAGTCTCTGAATAAAATACCGTCTTGTATTGGACAAATCAGTCTGGCAAATTAAAAACTGCGATTTGAGGTGAATTTGTTTTTATGATATGTTTTTATTTATTATTATATTTTTTTATCTCACCTTTTGAATACAACAAAGCTAAATAAAGGCAATCACTCTGTCCATTTTTTAAGACTTTATCGCTGTACAGTAGTCCCTCATTTATACGTGGGTCCGTACCCTGAAGACCCGCGATATGTGAAAAAAACCCAAGTAGGAATAGTAGTACAAGTAATAACTAGTATTTCCGGAATATAGGTTGCGGCTTTTTATCATTTTTGCATGCCCTGCGACCTATATTCAGGTGCAACCTATTTATGGCATTTTATAAAATAAGCTGATTTGTAATAATTTATTAACAAAATTAAACTCAGACACACTCTTACAATAATGTCAGCTAAAAAATATATTTTTTAGGTGTTTATCCTGCTAAAATTATTCATTTATTAAAGAAACGTTCAGCTCAGACACATATTTGCTATAATTTTTATCAAACAAATAATTGTTTTTAAGTGTTAATCTTCTTAAAAGCCTTGCTGTGCGCTCCTGTGGCAGACATTTGCAGCAGAGCTAAACACGGTCCACATTTTGACGTAGGTGCGACCTATATTCAGGTGCGACCTATATATATTTTTTTCAATTCTTTGGCAATAATTGGACAATGCGACCTATATTCAGGTGCGACCTATATTCCAGAAAATACGGTACTGTATTACCAAGCACTTAGCCTATCCTAACAGTACCTTACATAATTATCAAAAAACACATACATTTGGGAGCCATAATGAAGGAAAAAAAAGAGTTAATTTCCTACTGGAATGCTGGTGAAGCCGTTTTCCTCCGTATTCTCTATTGCGTTTACGTCGTAAAACCGCCGTCCATAAAACAGCTACTTTTCCACAGCTGCTGCCTTTTTCTGCCGGTTCAGCTTGGTCCACCAAGTTTTGTTTTGTTTTTTGAATGTCAAGAGGACCAGACTTAGCTTTTTTTAGAGAGTACAGTACAGTGCAGTATTTCTCCGCCGCTACGTTTACAATGTAAAACCGTAAACTGCGTAACTCGGCTTTTCAAAATAAAATTTCTAAATATATATTTTTTTAAATGGGAGATGCGTCGTAACTAGGGGTTGAACGAGTACAAAATTTTTAACCTCGACATTAACATAAAAAAACTCGAGCGGCGCTCGAGTAGCCGATGACGTCACAGTGTCTTATGATGCAAAATAAATAAATAAATATAATGCATAAAAACGTCTTTACAAAAAGAAAAAAAAGACCAACAAAACATTGGGAGCATTTATTATGCTCCTATCATTTATCATACTGCACATAAGTCACAGGAAAAACAAAACTATTAGTTATTATTATTAATATTAAAAGTGAAAGTAAGGCGCTGAAACCGAAACTTAAAAAACAAATGGGGCCACAGCCACACCGTACCACCGCCTGCAGTGCTGTGCAATTTAGGTTTACTTTTAGAAATTGTGTTTATAGATTTTTAATAGCTCGAGAGATAAATATTTGTTTCTTTTTCTTTGTGAAACGAGAGAGATGAAGCCGTTTCGGCCGTGTTATATATGTGACCTGCAATGCAACACTGCCCCCTGCTGTCACAATCTACTACGGTGTTCAAAGCAAAGAAAATCATCAGGATGTTTCGATGAGTAGCGCAATTTATAAAATAATAAACTGTTTTACCTTTTTGACAAGACTGGACCAGCTCCATACATCCGTGCGCACAAAGGAATACATTTTGTAGCGTCTACTAAAAGCTAAAAGCTACCCCGCGCTCTGTTTTTATCACGTGATGTGACGTACAGACCTTACTGCGACGTGATGACGTCACTACGGGTAGTCGAGGTGGACAAAAAAGCCTCGATAGAAGTCAAAGCGCTCGATCTGTCGAAAACTCGGTTACTCTGTTAAAGCATTAGTCGTAACCGCGAAACGTCGTAACTCTAAACCGTTTTAAGTCGAGGACTACCTGTATATACAGTACAGTATATAGATATATATATATAGATAGATATAAATACATATTAAGGCATTTTAAACCCTTCCCACACTCTTGCAATATTCTAAACAATGTTTCAAACTAACTGCTCTAAACGAGACAGAATGTCATGATTTCAGTTCGTGCAAGCGCTCTTGGCCATGCCCACTTTTCCGTTCTGCACGGTGAGCAGCTGATCAGCTGCAGCAGGAAGTTTATCCTGCAGTAAGGGCTGCACAAAGCTGCAGGAGGTGCTAAATAATTTTAAATAATTTAATTGTAAATAAAAATTCCATGCCGATCGTGCGGCTCATACATCAGCTGACTGTGAGTCATGTTCAAACTTATTTTGAAAAACCGCGACCGAGCAAGTCCACGATAAACGAACTGTGAAGTAGCGTGGGACTAATGTAATCACGTTCTGGCTCGTGTGAATGTTTATGAAGTATTCACTCTATTGTGATCCATTTTTCTTATGTACGTTTGTCAGCGCAAGTTTTCATCCATTTCAACAAATCATAAAAACGTTCAGCTCTTTCAGGAGAGTCCTGTTATGACTTTTGGTGTTGGTGCAACATTAGCTTTTTGAAATATTTAGCCTTTTCTGCCATTTTTTCCTCATATAAAATGACCTGAGCTCATTTAACATCCTTTAAATCTTTAGCTCTGTTTACAACCTGTTACTGCTCCAGCTTCTTGTTGCATATTTAAACTTTTTCAGCTGTTTTGAGTTATTTTCAGACTCTTTCTGCGAACTACATTTTTGTGCTTCTTCTAACTTATTTCTGCTCCTTTCAGCTTATTATGCAAGTTTCGGCATCTTTGGCTATTTCAGTTACTATTTAACTATTTTCATGCTATTTTAGTTGTTTTTTTCAGCTAGATCCACATTTTTTTGCACTCATCTGAACTTTTTTCAACTTAATTCATTAAAAATGTGCTCTCCCCACTTTTTCAGAATAAGCTGTATTACCTTTGTACCCAAATACAGTGAAATTATGTTCGTACAGTCGAATGTTTCTGGCATTTCTGCTTTTTAGCTACTGTATTCTTCGCCTGTTTGCTTTTGTTCCACTTTTTTGTGCTCACTTCTACTTCTTTCAGCTTAATTAACATAATTTCGTGCCACCACATGTAAAACACGCGGTGCCAACAATGATAAAGAATCTCTGAATTAATTTGGTAAAGTTGCGCTCTCTCTACTTACTCCTGCTAATTTAAGCTTGTTCTACATTTTCAGCAAACTTGGCACTTTTTGGCTGATTTCAAGGTTTTCAAGGTCATTTTTGCTACTTTCAGCCCAATTTTCTTTTGGTTAATTTCAGCCTGCGCTCCTTTAAGTTTTTGGGGACTGCCATGGCAGGTACCCATTATTCTACACCTCGGAAGTGAGTCTACCCCCACAAAAGTTGTATCGAAACAACCGGCCCGGCTCCGGGAAGTGTGCTATTACTTTTATTGGCATTCACAGTTACCATGGTGACACATTTTTCTAACAAAGACGCCAAATTTCCCATAGGAAATGAATAGAAGAAAACCCTTCACAGGAACCGAGTAACGTCGGGAGTCATTTTGGTTCAACATGCAAGGAAGGCACCTATTGTATTATTATTATTATTAATTAGTAATAATAATAACAATTAACATTTATTATTAATCTTAATGATTATCAATATTAATACTATTAATATTAATTATTAATAACAATTTAGTAATATTAACATTTAGTATTAATCTTAATGATAATAAATATTAATACTATTACTATGAATTATTAATAACATTTTAGTAATAATAAAAAATACTGTACTAGTATATTATGAATTATTAGTATTCATAATTACTGTATTCATAATTATGAATAATAATTTTTATTATAAATAGGCAGTCCCCGTCAAAGTTCTTCCAGGAACTTTTTAGTTTCAGCTCCTATTTACCGTTTTTATCATTTTAGCCATTTCAGCTAATTCCACAGTTTTTAGCTCATTTCACTTTCTGCTAGTTTAAGCTTTTTTCTTTCTTTTCAGCTTTTTTGTGTGTGCTTTTTTTTGGGCTAGTTTTCTAACCTTCTTGCTCATTTCTGCTTTTTAAACGTCCTTCATTAAAATCTGTATTCTTTGTTTTAGTCTTTTAACTTAGGCTTGTTCATCGATTTCAGCTACATTTCGGCTGTTTTTCAGCTAACTGCATTTTAGCGGGGAATGCAGTTTCTCTAGTTCTGTTTAAAATGTCATAAAAAAAACCTGTGAGCTGACGACGCTCTGAGCTGCCGTGACCAGAGTCCTGCCGTGTTAAATCGGAGGTAAACTCGCAGCCGGTCGGGTCAGTGAGCAGAACGGGCTAACTGGATTAAACCAAATCTGAGGCGCTCCGCTCCACAGATGAGATCAGAAAGCAACGAGGACCGTCAGGCGCGCTCAAAGACCACTTCACGGCCCGCTCGGAGAAGATGGGCGTGTTTCGGTGTGGTTCCTCACCATGAAGTGAGGCTGAGTGAGGATCCTCCTGAGCTCCTTGACTTCCATGTTCTCTGCGTAACAGGAGATGGTTTCCAGTACCTGAGGAGAAGAAGACAAATAACAACGAGTAATTACGATGTTTCACCTGCCAACAACAGCTGAAAGTACTGGAGTCGGAGTAACCCTGCTGTTGGACCTATTTATGGCTTTTTATAAAATAAGCTGATTTGTAATCATTTATTAACAAAAATTAAACTGAGACACACTCTTACAATAATGTCAGCTAACAAATATATATATTTTTAGGTGTTTATCCTGCTAAAATTATTCATTTATTAAAGAAAAGTTCAGCTCAGACACATATTTGCTATAATTTTTATCAAACAAATAATTGTTTTTAAGTGTTAATCTTCTTAAAAGCCTTGCTGTGCGCTCCTGTGGAAGACATTTGCAACAGAGCTAAACACGGTCCACATTTTGACGTAGGTGTGACCTATATATGGATTTTTCCAAATTTTTGGCAATAATTGGACAATGCGACCTATATTCCGGTGCGACCTATATTCCGGAAAATACGGTAAGTTAAAAAAAATTCTGGACTGGAATTGAACAGGGAAGCTATTCAAGTGGGTAGCGGTGGCAATGTCACTTTTTATTTATTTACCGGTATTTATTTTTGTGCAGGGTGGCACAGAGTGATGGAGCCACCATGCTCATGGTGGAGCCAAGGGGTGGCCAATGGTGGCCGTGACCACCATGGTGGCCTTCAACCACCTCAATCGTTTGAGGAAACTAAACGTTGGAGAAATGTAACATCTACAAAGAATAATTTCCTCAAATGACAGGACTGCTCGGTTTACATATATACCGTATTTTCCAGCGTATAAGTCGCATCAGTCAAAAAAAAATATATATAAATAAATTTTAAAAAGGCACCACGAAGAGTAAAAAACATATTTACGCTAAGTATTTAAGTCACTTGGGAATGTAAATTGTGTTTATTGTGTCACGGCGTGCCGGTGTCGTGCCAAAAATCAGTTGGCAGCCGCGGGAGCGCGCACGGGAGGACACACCGTTGCAGTTTTCGAAATTTAACAAGATTAACACTTAAAAACAATTGTTTGTTTGCTCGACATTATAGCAAAGGTGTGTCTCGTTTTAACCTTTTCCTTAATAAATGCACTTTAATGGTCAATGTTTGGCGAGGGCAGTTTGGGTAGCGGTACAGGAACAACATATATGTCTACCGGTAGTTGTCAAAAGCCTAGAGGGCACTCTCGCTCCTCTAGCGGCTGCAAATTGTGTTTACTCTGGTTCATGTCAGTAAATTTAAAGCATCAGTCAAAAAATGCGTCATGAATATGGGGGGGGGGGGGAGTAAACAAGTTGCTTTGGCATATACCGTATTTTCCGCCGTACACGTAACTCCGCCCTATAACTCGCATCAGTCCATATTTGTCTAATAAAGTGGAAAAAAATCCATAAATATGTTGCTTTGCTGTATACGTCACATCTATTATGCGTCACCACTGACAACCTGGAATTGTGGGACTTTTAACAAGAATTTAACAAGATTAATACTTAAAAACAATTACCGTAATTTCGGACTATAAGCTGCTACTTTTTTCACAAGCTTTGAACACTGCGGCTTATACAATGCTACGGATAATTTATGTTTTTTTTTTTGACGGGCTAACGAGCTTCATCCCACCAAAACATTTTGCCTTATCCCACCTGGGCGCTCACGTAGCTGCCCAATACATGTCTCTCTTTGGGGGTGGGGGGTGCGCTCAATAGTCCAGAAATTAGGGTATTTGTTTGCTGGAAATTATAGTAAGGGTGTGTCTCAGTCTAACATTTGCTTGATAAATGCACTTTGACGGTCAAATCAGCTGCATTTCAAAACACAATTTGCGGTAGCAGTGGACGCGCACAGAGGGACAAGCCTCCGCATTTCTTTGAAATTTAACAAGATAAACGCCTAAAAACAGTTTTCTTGTCTCAGTTGAACTTTTCCTTAATAAATGCACTTTAATGGGTAAATTAGCTGCATTTCGATGAGGCGGCGCAGCTGGATTAACTTGCTCCAAGCAGCGAGCAGAACGAAGATGGGAGGCGCCTATGGCAAGCCGATTGTATCATTAATAGCTGGTGAAGATTCTCAGTCATCTAGGACATGGTAAATTTAAAAAAAGGTTCAAAACAAAACAAAGTATAAAGTAAATTATAATAAATAAAGTCCAGTTGTTTTTGTCTTGAACTTTTTTAATTTGTCATCATAGCCACATTTACCTATTACATGATACAATGGCATGCCATCCTACTACTACTACTACTACTCTGCTGCCATCAAGTGGCTGAAAATTATAGTTCTTTTTTTTTCTTCAGTCAGAATGAATGAAAATATATCTCAGCCAAAAAAATGGTTTACAAAAATATGGGGAAAAAAATCCATAAATACGTCTCTTCGGCCTATAAGTCGCAGGGCATGCAAATTATGCAAAAAACTGCGACTTATAGGCCGAAAAATGCGGTATATTTCAAATTACCGTGCTCGCATGGACAGACGAACGTTGTTTCTAATTCCACCTTTTCGCTCTGCGACGGAGCCAAAACTAGTTGATACTTTATAGCTAGCTCTGCCTAAAAGAAAACTTTTAATTTAAATTATTTCATAAAATTAATTTAAAGCTCCGCTGACATCATCTTTTAACTTTCCATAAAATGGTACAACATATATATATATATTAAGATTGACCTCTGATCGTTTTTGCTAAAACAATGTGAAATTAATGAAAATTCCTCTCCAAAATAGTTTAAAATTAGCGCCGTTTATTTACACGGTAAATTCGGGTTTTTCCGGTCACGTGATTGTGACGTCACATACAGATCTCTGCTCCAACGGCACATTTAATACAATGAATAAAGATACAAACGCATCCGTCGAATTTACCCATTTAAAACTTTAGATTTTAGCGATTTGGCTTCAGTTCGTGAAGAAGAAGTTATTCATGGAGTGAACAGCAGATGTCAGCAAAGCCATCGTGATTCCTCTTACAGTGCTCTGTAAGAGGAATCACAATGGCTTTGCTGACATCTGCTGTTCGCTTATTGAATGTGAAACCTCTCCTGAAAAAAAAAGCAGCACGGACAAAAGAAACCATGCTGTTTGATTTTTGATCACTCAAAATAACTTCTTCTTCACGAACTGAAGCCAAATCGCTAAAATCTAAAGTATTAAATGGGTAAATTCGACGGATGCGTTCGTATCTTTATTCATTGTATTAAATGTGCTGTTGGAGCAGAGATCTGTTTGTGACGTCACAATCACGTGACCGGAAAAAAACGAATTTACTGTGTAAATAAACGGCGCTAATTTAAAACTATTTTGGAGAGGAATTTACATTAATTTCACATTGTTTTAGCAAAAACGATCAGAGGTCAATCTTAATATATATATATATGTTGTACCATTTTATGGAAAGTTAAAAGATGATGTCAGCGGAGCTTTAAACTCTTAAGGGCCTGTAGTAAAAAAAATCTATATACATTTTTTTTATCAACTTTTTTTTATTTATTTTTTTTGGATTTTCGGGCGCTAGTGGCCTTTATTAGAGAGGGAGAGGGAGAAACGGGTAGAGAGGGGGGAGACACCACAGAAATAAGCTCGTCGGGTCTGGGACGCGAACCCGCGACGCCTGTGGAGAGGCTCAGCCTCCAGCATATGTGCCGCCCGCTTTATCCACTGCACCAAAGCGGCGGCACATTTTTTTATCAACTTTTTAGGGGAAAAGGCAAACTTAAACTTGTGTCGCTCTGTGGTCACACATGGAGGTTGTTTTTATTTTTATTATTATTATTTACCTCTACTCATGCTCAAGGCCAGTTTTCATTTTTGCTTTTACTGACCTGGCCACATTACCCGTCTTGGGGGAAACCAACAGGAGTCAGCCGTTCTGAGCGTCCGATTCTGCAGCCTGCTGATTCTTTTCATGCTAAATATTTACTTGTGCATACGACGTGTGTTTTTGTTCTTTTCACCCAAAGGAAAACAAATTTTGTCTGACGGGAAGTGAAACTCGCAGCCACGTCGAGTCGGGAAAGAGGAACACGGTTGGCAATAAGCTGAAGTCCGTCCCGGTAGTTTTTTTTTTCAGAGGCTCTCAAACAGAAAAAAATTAATAAAAATCAGAGCGAGCTAATACGTACATCAAAAGTACAGAAATAGAGGTTAAAAAAATAATATATATATATATATATATATATATATATATATATATATATACATACAGTATATATATATTTTTAAGGAATTCATTATGTATTATATGATAATTACAGGATCAGAAAATGCATTTATAAAGGGATTTCCCTGTGGTTGATTTTCTCCTTAAGGAACACTAGAGGGCGGTAATGATCCTGTGAGGTTCAGGGAGCGTTTGAAACTATTTTGACCCCCAAAAAATAAATAAATACAGATTCAGAAAAATAGTATTTATCAACTGCAACTAAATGAAAATTATTAAGAAAATAAAATCAGCTAAAAGTGCTCTAATCAGATTAAATAAAACGGTTCAAGTCGTCGTTCGATGTTTCAATCTGAGATTTTTTTTTTTATGTCAATCAGATTTTGTTTCAGCAACGTGTCCAAACTTGAAGTTCTTGCTTCTCAAGTTTTTTTTAAAATCTAGAATGAATCGCGTTCAGAACAAACAAAGCCTTAAGAGTTTAAAATCTACACTAAAATATATAAAAACTTAAAAATCCCAACAGTAAACGTTTCAATAAAATAAAAAAAAACTGTAAATATGTCAATTTCTTAAGTACAACAAAACGGTTGTTTCTTTGTGAGAACAGTTATTTCACGGTTAAAGGTTATTTAACGTCATTCGCATCAAATGCGGTGCATGAGGTGGAACGAAATTATGTACCGGTACTCAAAGTCCCAGTTACACCCAAAAACAGCAGAAATATAAAGTGTATAAAAAAAAGAAACAGTATACAATGATCTAAGATATATGCTAAATAACAATAAGATGTGTTAAACGGCACCTCACCTCTTTGGCTCTCTGCACTCCATCACTCGGAGGATTTCTAATCTGAGGGGACGACCTGGTGTTGATTTTATCATAAAGCTGGAAAACAAACAAACAAACATCTGGTTAGACCACAATGATGCCCAAAGACAACGCTGTTAGAAGTTGTGGGCTGCTGGAGACGCATTAAATTCAATTGAATGTGTTGACTGAATTAAATAAAAAGCTGCGTTTGAAATCTTTGGAGTACCGTATTTTCCGCAGTACACGTCGCACCGCCCTATAAGTCGCATCAGTCCAAAAATGTCCAGTAAAGTGGAAAAATACATAAATACGTCGCTTCTATTATGCGTCACCGCTCACAACCTTGAAGTGTGGGTCGGTGTTGTGTCAAAAATCGACTGGCTGCTAAATGTAGGCCATGGGAGGACTTTCACAAGAATTTAACAAGCTTAACACTTAAAAACAATCGTTTGCTCAAAATTATCGTTAGGGTGCATCTCCGATGAACTTTTACTTAAAAAATGCAATTTAATGGTCAAATTAGCTGCATTTCGCCGGGGCGGCGCAGCGAGATGCCTTACTACTCTGGTGCCATCTAGTGGCTGAAAATGGTAGTGTTCAATAATTTCCGTCACACTGAATGAAAACGGTCATATCTCAGCTAAAGATTGGTTTATAAATATGGGAAAAAAAGCCATCAATACGTAGCTTAGGTGTATAAATTGTAGGGCATGTAAATTATAGAAAAAAAAGTGACTTGTAGGGTGAAAAATACGGTACATTTAAAAGCTAGGTCTCCGTAAAAACACTGAATAATTTCGACCCCTGACGTCAAAAATACAAATCTTATTCCACCCGGTCCATCAAGGCCTTCACTTCCAAACAGCTACATTTTCTCTTTTCAGCACGTTTCGCCATCTTTTTGTTAGAATAACACTCTTTTTCGCAATTTCGCATGAGCATACATTTGCATAAGCCATTTTCGAAGCTGAATGTCTACGTGACGGGAGTTTGATTGGCTGCACGTCTGTATCATCAAACACGATCTGTTCGGAGGACGTGACGCTCTGAAACTGGAGCGACCCAGCTGGTTAGAAGAAGCCGTATTTAAATTCAAAACTCCATAGCAGAATCTACTAGCCTAAGATTGGGAGTGTAAGAGCCAAAATGACTGCTGTTCATATTTCATTATTTTTAATTATGTTATGCGTTTTTATATTGTTATTCCACGTGCTGTAATTATATCTTGTTACTTTTTTTTTGATGCTGTGATCTTTTTGTTAAGCACTTTGGTAACAGTTTCTGTTTTAAATGTGCTATATAAATAAAGATGACTTGACTTGTTTAACTGTTATGGTGGGACAAGTGTCCAGATTTGTCCTTAGTTCTGTCACGATAACACATTTTACTGGGCGATTAACTGTCCCAGAAATTATTGCGATAATATTGTTTGAAATTAGACAATAATTAGAATTTATTGTCAAACTTAAGTAGAAATGTTGGTTAATTTCGTGTGTAGTGCCTTTTTTGACCACTGGGTGGCAGTATAAGACTGTTTGAACTGAAGGATGGATGGTGAGGGAGGGAGCAGCGTGTCTCTAAGAAAAATGGGAGGGAGGCCCCTTGACGTGACATGGGCTGTCTCTCTTTGGTTCTCAAAATGGCGGACGCTCGGTGTGGTTTGAGCTCTTTAGCATTTTTCACACAAAGCTTTTAATTTAAAAAATCAGTAAACAAGTTCTCAGCTTCTTTTTGCAGAGAAAAACTTTTTACACAAAAGGTACGGGTTTCAACCGTGAATTTTGGAGCTTGTTAGCTTAGCTAGTAGCTTAGCTTCTCAGCTTAGCTGCTTTTATCGATCTATAACATGATTTTGGATGGTTAAAACAGATTTTAAAGAGAAAAGAGAAAGGGAGGAGTCAGTAAAGAGCACAGGAGTTGAGCCTTTTGTCGTCCAGTGTCTTCACTAGAGAGAGAAAGACACGAAGAAACGATAAAGCCGATTAATGAAAATGAGGTTGATAATTTTATCATGTGATTAATTGATTTATTGTTAATCGCGACAGGCCTAGTCGACCTACACTTCGGGACATGGTCACATGATCCTTAGATGATCTGGGTCGTGGAACCAGGTGCGGGGTTAGTGCTTTTTTGTTGTTGACCTTCACCCTTTTGACCTTTATCGTCATTTTCAGTCAAACTTTGCAAGCGATGTGAATCAAAAATAGCAAAACGTTCATCGTGTTAGTTTTAAAATAAACACAAAACAAGTGGCTCAATGGAGACGCGCCACAGAAAAAAACACTACTCAGCCGGCAGCGGCTTTATTTTGTGGCTCGAAGTGGCGACACGGTGGGAGCGAGGACTCACGTCTAGCAGGGTGTGCAGGTGCTGGTCCTGGAAGACGCTGTGCAGGAAGTCCATGTCTTTCTCGCTGCAGTCCGTCAGCGCGTGGATCTCCTCCAGACTGTCCAAAACCTGCGACACCGCCCCTGAACAAACGCACGGGCGTAAGCTTCACGCTCGAAACCGCAAAGCACAAAACACTCACACGAGCACGTCAGGCAGTCTCTTCAAACGTTCCAACGGCACAAACCACCAACACCAAACTCATCCAGACCAGGCAACGAAGAACAAACACCGCACGACAGGAGTCACGACACGGAAACACAACAATTGAAGCCCGAGTACCTGCTGCATCGCCCAAACATGCAGCAAAACCAGAGAGACAGCGGTACATGGCGTCAATACAACATCAGAGGAAAGTCACTTCAGAACATCAGTGAGGAGGATGAGTGATGCACGGAGGGAAAAGAAAAACAAACTCGGGGAAAACTGAAAACGTGCACAGAAAAATCTGTAGCGTTTGCACAATTTAAAAAAGATTAAATCTAGAATCATGGTTCGACTCGAAGTTGATGATTCAGCGATGGTTTCCTGCCTGAGATGGCAGCGGACGTTGTCATGTGCGAGGCGGAAAAACAGTTTCACTTCAGAACCAAGATTTATCACCAGTAGTTAAAAAGTGACTTCTTTAATGTAACGAGCGGAGCGTCAATGTCCCCCAGTCGCTGAGGGGGTCTGAGTAGAAGCTGTGGTTTTGGAGATGTGGAGGTTTTTTTTGGATTGGAACTGAATGAGCATGAAAGTAAACCTAAATGTTTTTGCAGCAAGATATTCACGTAGATAGGAGTTGCACTGTGGCGAAGAACGGAAGTATTTATTTTTTTATAAAGGGGAGGGAGCAATTTTATCCACTACCAGGGGCGGAGCCAGGGGGGTGGCCAGTGGTGGCCTTGGCCAACATAGCCACCCCTGTTATTTGAAGAAACTATACTTTTAAGTCTTTTTTTTCTCCTCCTCATTTTGGCTGCTCTTCAGGGGTCACCACAGCAAACTAACAAGCACGAAGACTTGAGGATTATTTTCACGCCCTTCCTGACGTAACCACCGAGCTACCACAGCCCTCTGTGTGGAGTAGAGAGCTGCCATCGAGGGTGCCCGGGGGAGCGGATGGTGGGGGTTCAGTGTCATGCTCAAGAGCTCAGAGTGGGGCAAATGAGGGTGGAAGCAGGTGTTTCCTCAAATGACTGAGGTGGCCTGTTTCCCCTAGATTACATGCCTTGGCAGGGCGCTCATCACTTCTGTGATTTCTGTCGACGGAAGTGGAGTTCAAATTCCTTTATTATCCCCGAGGGGCAATTAGTTTTGCAGTCAATAGGTCAAATTGACTGCGAGCGAGAGAGAAAGGTGGTGAAGGAAACGGTTCAGCTTGAGGGAAGCAGAGCGCTACCACATCATGCACCGCTAGTTTAGTACTATGACAGTGCTGGCAGCTGAAGACGGGG
>JBBPBX010002016.1:26057-53333 GCA_038048925.1 Garcialebias charrua | reverse complement strand
TATATATATATAATTTGCAAATAGCTCAAAAACGATATTTAAGCAAATAAATGTTCAACTTTTTTAAGATTTTATAAGCTGGTAGAAAAATAATTAGTGAAAATCTTACCTACCGTACGTGTTTTTAAATCGCTTAATTTTTTAATTTCAAGTACGCCATCCTGGTAAACGACCCATGTCCATCCATACGTCTGTCTACTATCTTTATTTTAAGCTCTGTCTCTTTGTCTCTTGTGGACATGTCCAAGGAGGTTGTCTCCATCTCCATGCAGTCTTGTGGACCTCAAACTCCTGAGTAGTCTGAACAGCTGTAGTCAGAGGGACATCAAGCTGCTTGGAGAAGGTCTTTACCTTTATAATGTCAGTCCTTATCTTTCTAAGATCCTGAGACACTCTGTGCTCAGCTTCCTGTTCAGTGTGCTAAATACACACCATGGTACCAAACAGCCCTGTGACTACCAGTCACCCTTTGAACAGCCACACTGAAGACACCTTCAAATAACCCAAATGTATTGTTTTTCTTTCTTTAATGAAAGCGTACCAACATATTTTTTAATATTTGTGTTGAAATTGCGTAATTTGAATTTCCTAATTAACCTAGCTGTTCTCGTGCAATATTTGAGTCTGTGTGCGTTCGTACCTCCGGCTACTAAACCAGACTCTCCGAGCTGGATTGCAACTCCAAATCCTCCCAGCTTCACTGGAGCAGAGTTCTCTTTAGAGGCCAGAAGCACGCAGTGAGGCTGCAGAGAAATTAAAGGAGAAAAGGACGAAAGTGCATGAAAAATTAAGGCATGTGCGGTCGGATTAAATCAGGGACCAAATAATCCCTTTAGCCATATCAATTTAAAGCAGTTCAGAGTAAAAAACCAACAGATTGTGATAACTGCAGTCTGTCTTTGCAGCCAATCGTGTGCAAAGTGCACGGTCCTGTGTGTTCAAAGGTTAGTTAGTGAAGCTCAAGTTTCACTATGAGAAGAAGTCCTGCAAACAAAACCACAACACTAATATAAGACGCTTCAACATTTTTTTAGAATTTAGATTAATATGAATCACAAATGACCGCACGGGCAGGATGCTTTGATTTGAACTGTAAAAACAAGAAAATGTCCAGGGACACCAACATAAACCTCATGCTGATTGAAAATAGTTTACTGTCATTTTACCCCCAAATTCCATTGGAACATTTTTTCTTTGATTAAGTACCGGTATGTTTCTTTTACTGTAAACTTATGTTACGTCAAAAATACAGCCATACGTACAACATACTTTTGTCTATACAGTTCAGTCAATGGAGCCACACACATGACCATGCATGTGTCCATCTACTGATACAAACCCATGTCCCTATGTCCATCCATCCATACGTCTGTCTATTATCTTTCCTTTAAGCTGTCTCTCCAGTTCATCTCTTCTGGACGCGTTCAGGGACTGTGTCCGGCAGTTTTCAAACTTTTCACCCCCCACACCCACCCATATGTGTTTATGCACTTCTTTAAACGATATGACGTAAATAATAATTTACTGTAACTGACTTTAAGAACTGCGTCTCCACTGACCCCAGGGGGTGCCAGGGACCCCAGTTTGAAACCCCTGACCTAGAAATCAAAGTGGCCAAGCCAATCTCCAGACCTCCGTCCCAGAGCCATATAAAGTGAGAGTTGCGACACTTCCATAGAGTGCCGTTGTAAGAATGGAATGCGGAAGTCACGTGGGTCATGGAGGGGGCGATTTGTTCCATGCTCTGTTTAACAGTCTGACTCTGCCTGCAGTAGCGCTCCGTCGCCGCCAGAGGGCGCAGCTCCACAAGGTTTCCATAGCCGTTGTTTGGAACGATTGACCGCCTATCGGCGACATCAAAGAGTGTCGGAACTCTCTATATATATGGCTCTGCTCCGTCCTAAACAAAATCTGGAACTTATGGCGCTTTGCCACAGTCTCAACTCTCAGCGGTTCCACACTGCACAGTACCACCCCCACTCAGCTCGGTTTATGGGACCATCTTTTTTGTGTTTCCAAGCAAACTGCTCCGAGGTGACGGTTTTGACACACGCAGCCGTTGGTTGGCCCGTCGAGATAAGTTACTGGATGATCTGCTCTGCAAAAACTACATCTGAACCGCCGATTCCTCTCTGATCATGTTGGGCGTCTTGATTTTGTTAGTTTCCAGTAAGGAAGCTCTGAAGATAAAGCCGTGGACCTTCCTAACTTTTTCGGCCGATGTTCGAATTCAGCGCGAGCTGGATGGTGCCTCAAGGAAAGAGCGCATTTACAGAGAGATATTGGAGACGATGGCACAGCGTGGACTTAAAACCAGTGCTAACAAAACTTAAGTCTGATTATATGGTGATTAAGGATCACATCGGGCGGAGTGGCTCAAACACCATGACCTATTACGATATCGCCCACAAAGCGGGGAAACAAGTCACAGCGGCAAATCAACGCCTGAGAAGAACAGACAAGAAGAACTGGTACACCTCAGGGCTGTGTCCTCGGTCCACTCTTGTATTCTCTATTCACTCATGACCAGGCACAGCTCAAACATCATCCTCAACTTCGCTGATGACACCACCATCTTGGGCCTCATCACCAACGACGACGAGAGTGCCTACAGAGATGAGGTGACATCCCTGAGCAGCTGGTGTCAGGAAAATAACCTCATTTGAACTTTTGAACTTGTGTTATTCTACATATGACAAATAAACAACACAACAAAAGACGAGAGATGAGTGGAGTTGCACTTATCGATGACAAAGTGGCTTTTTCTCGTAAAGATTTAGAGGTGTTTCAAGTGCAAAGTCCTGTTTTCCTTGGAGGAAAATATGTACGTATTCCTCTCAACTACATTTAAATCAATGTGTAGCTTTTATGTAATGTTTTTTGTTCTTCTGGATTTTAGGTAAAAATAAAAATCAATAACATAAAATTATGATAGCAGAGGAATCAAATATTCAACCAGCCTGATTCGGCCACTTGTTCGTAAGGCTCTGTCAACATTAGCCAAAAACAAAATGAGATAAATCAACGAGGACATTTAAAAGGAACTGAGGTAGCACGGTGGTCCGGTTGTAATCCCGACGCTACAGTTTGAGCCCAGGTTAATTAAAGGAGACCAAAGATGCAAAATTCACTTTTTAATGTTTTTTTTTTACTCAACTTTGGTTATGTACTTCTTAAAAAAACAGTCCTAGGGCCAAAAAACTGCACCCAGTGGTATATTTACTCTAAGTATATTTATTTTTCAGTGATATAAATGTCTCGTTTTCACAACCCACCCCAACCTGAGTCCAGCCCCTCACCTAGCAACCCCTGGTGATGCTCCACCCACTTCAGTATAAAAGACGTCACGGTTGTTTTTCCTGAGTTCATCTCAGAGTTCGATGTTTCGTTGTTGTTAAAATGCAGTACCGCTAATAACTAATTATCTATCAGTAAAAACGAAAAAACTTATTTACGGGCTCTTAAATCAACCGGACGACTGCTCACGGACCATATCCGGTCAGCGCCGGATGTGGTCCGTGGAAAAAAAAGCGGTGCTCACACTAAGCAGCCAGTGTGTTACTCTGCAGCCTTATTGCTTGTTTTCAAAGAGTTTTCAACATGGAGGGTGAACTTATGGATGTTTCTCAGCGGCTTACGCGACGCGTCAGCGCCTCTTTGCCCTACCCAAAATGGCGTCTGACTCAGGGTCCCCTTTGGAGGGCGGAGTTAATGTAAACAGATTTTTGAAGGGCGTGGCCTTATCATAAACAGCTCGTTCAAAACGGAAGTCAGAAAAGGCACAACTAGAAAGGGGATATTTTATTATCTAAGAATTATTTTGTGCATTAAATTGAATGAACATGGTCTGGATAACCCACAGACATACCATAAAAATTTATAGGACCAATATTTGGTCCCCTTTAAAACAGTCGACTAGTTTGCCCAACTTTAAACATTGTTCTATGGTTCGAGTCCGAGCGTGACGTATTGTCAGTTTTAATTTAGCGTCTTTCAAAAACTAGGTTAGAATTTACTGCGTATCGTGACTTTCATCGTTTGTCGTCAATGTTCATGCTTTTTGGAATGACCTGCGGTAAGCACAGCAAACTTTTGAGTCACCACTTCCTTTATTCCATCACCTGAAGAATGTGTGTTTCTCAATTTAGTTGCAAAGCGATCTTCTGGTGACAAAGTGGTGGTGGGTTTTACTTCCTGTCTGCGTGCCTCTTGTAACTGAGGGGGTGGATGAAACAGAGTAGATAAGAGGCTCAGCGAGAGAGAGAGAGGACCGACCTGAACTGAAGGAACAAAACAAATCAGGATATGAAAAAGACGTGCACAACAGATACTTGACTCGTTCAGAAACTGCAGAGGACGGTGAAGACGGCAAACATATTTCTTTGGAGTGGTTCTTTTTCTTTTAAAGATACTGGTGTGTGGGAGAAAACCACCGGACCACCGTGCCATTTGTGCACATTCTAGTACAGAGCGTCCTACGGAAGGAATATTGACGGTGAGTCTAACAAACAAACTTTCAGGCTTTTCCGAGTTATTTTTATAGCCAAAACAGTAAATTCATTACTTATTGTGTTTGTAATTCTAATTATTAGACCTATTAATGATCCTCAATTACATTGTTCTGTTTTATATTTCATCATCGACTTTGCTGCAAATCTTGTGAGAACACCTACGACAAGAAGTTTATTTTTCTTTAAATAGAAAAGTTTTGTTTCAGCTTTACATGTAGAAGGAAACTTCTTATGACCTCAAAATAAAAATGGGACTAAATTCCTTTAAAAGAAGTACTTTTTTGGCTAAATAGAGTATTTCTGTTGATGAAAACGCACGAGACGTGTCGCAAAGAATGATCTGCGTTCCCCATTTCAGCTTCTGCAAGTCAGCAGTATTAGTGGCGCATTATAGACCATCCACAAACTATTATACAACCTTTGACCTTGGTTTGTGACCTTAACCTCTCAGCTGGGGTGATGCAAGGATTAGGTGAAACGTTGTCTGGCCATGGTACAAATGTGTCATCTTTTGTTCAAATGTCTTGAGCAGATCAGAAACTGTGGACGGTACATGCCCATTTTTTCAACGGCGTATAAAAATGGACATTGTGGTAAATATGTTCACCTTTTTAATTTGGGATGAACAGAATCCACATTTATCCCCAACCGACCATTGTTGGAAGCTCTGACTAAACGAACCCCCTAAACATGATGCAAGTTTATGTTTCAGACGTCTTTAAACAGCTCCGGTGCTTACACAAATGAAATTGGGTCGACTAAAACACCTACCTAAATGGTGCTTTCCCGTTTTAATGTCATTAAATTACTCCAACCTCAGCAAAAAGGACAAGACGAGGTGTTAAATGTCTGAACTTTAGATCTACGACCAACATATTACTCACCAGCCTGTGCATCGCTCGTGGAATCCACCACGGCAGTGTACTTGTGATGCAACTTTCAGATGACTGTGCATTCTTGGTTTTTCTCCGCAGAGCGTTTCGTCAAACCTCAGGCACAATGACCACACACCAGCTCGCAGCGCTTCTCACAACCACTTCAACATCTGTGCTTTCAAAAGCTCCCCCGACTAGTTTGGTGTCGACCACTTCTGTTCCTACGGCAAACACTTCTCTGTTGTGTTCCACCTCCGGCGCTCCCAAGTGTTCACCAGATAACGAATCCATTCGTGTGCCGCTGGCCGTTTTTTACTCACTGTTCTTCGTCTTTGGGCTGGTGGGTAACCTGTTCGCTCTGTGGGTCTTCCTTTTCCTGCACTCGCGTCGCAACTCGGTGCGGGTGTTCCTAATCAACTGTGCCATAGCCGACCTGGTCCTGCTGGCGTGCCTACCCTTCAGGGTGTTCTACCACATCAACGGAGATAAGTGGGAGCTGGGATATGTGGCCTGCAAGTTTGTGGGGAACGTCTTCTACATGAACATGTACATGAGCATAGTGCTACTGGGACTCATCAGTCTGGATCGGTACGTGAGGCTGAGCGGGAAAAGCCGATCGTGGAGTGGTTTGCGCCTGAGGATGTTTGGACGCAAGCGGCCGTGGAGCTGGGCGACATGTGGCATTTTGTGGATTGTGTTCATAACGCTGATGCTGGTCTTCATCTCAACGCCGGAGGATAAAAACTTCGATGGTAAATGTTTCCAGTTCAAGCAAAGAGCCATCAACAAATGGAAGGCGTACTTCAACCTCACGGTGGTGTTGATGTTCTGGCTCATTTTCATTGTGCTCATCGTCTCCTATGCAAAGATCGCTTTCCAGCTGCTTCAGGTGTCCCAGAACAAGCCGGACTTCCCCAACGCCAACAAATACAAACAAACCGCCAAGAAGTCCTTCTTCATCCTCTTCCTCTTCACCATCTGCTTCGTGCCCTACCACACCTTCCGCCCGTTCTACATCCTCACCCAACTTAATCTCTTCAATTCCTGCGACCAGTTGCAAATGGTGAGCAACACCAACGAGATCGCTCTTTTGTTCTCCGTTTTCAACAGCTGCCTGGATCCGATCATGTACTTCCTGCTGTCTGGATCCGTGCGCAAAACGGCTCAGCACGTCATCGGACAGCGTTTCGGCCACCGCCTTCCTGCCTTTAGCGAGGCGATGTGGAACAGCTCTACGATGGATTACAGACGGCCATCTGTGCCGTTACCCGACCAGGTCCTCAACAACCCTTCACTTACACCCAGAACCAGCTTCTGCGTCGACTCATACCACCGCCGCGCAGGAGTAACTATACTGCCATCTGCTGGCCAACGATAAAGTTTGTTAAGACTGAATGTAACAAAACCAAAAAAACTGACCGTTTATAGATTGTCTTCTGAAATTAAAGGAATACTCCCCTACAGCTGATAAATCTAAGAAGTCTACCTTGACTTGTTGAACATTTGTGCGAGATGGTAGCCGTTCAAACCAACGTCAACATTAAAGACGACGTTTAAAGATTGTAATCAGGAACTTAACATTAGGGAAGCACCGATACCAGTATCGGGTATCGGTCCGATACCATGTGCGTTTACTCGTACTTGTACTCATAAAAGGGCTCCGATACTACATGACCCGATACCAGTTTCATTTCATTTCATTGACTATGTAAGAGTTCAAATGTAAAACATTTTATTTTTTTGTACAAGTTTGGACATACTTTACAGATCACCAATAGTAATGTACTTTGTTTATTTATGTTTGAAGTGTCTAATGAAAATAAACAGTTTAAGTTAATTAGAATGATTTAAAAAAATATTAATTAGTACTTGTATCGGTACTTGGTATCGGCAAGTACTTTAATGTAAGTACTTGTACTTGTACTCGGTTTTCAAAAATCTGGTATCGGTGCATCCCTACTTAACATGAAAGCAGCTTTCCCCAAAATACACGTTTTGTCACACAAGAGTTGTGTATTTTCATAAACTGTCCCTGACCTTTTTATTCATGTTTTATGAATGTAATCAGTTTGTTGTTGAGGAAAATAGATGAGTACATTAAAAATGTTCTTTTGTTGCACTTGAAGAAAAACGTGAAAACAAGTGCTTGGGTTAATCAAAGCTTGCGATGAACTAGCTAACTGTCTAAATTGTTTAACGCGTAGTAAAATGTGCAAATATTCTGCATCAAATCAAACTGATGTAAATTGTGGGTCACTCCGTACTAAAATAGCTTATAAGGATTAAGAATCTGGATTAAAGTGTTGAGGTAGAGTTTGTCGGTTTGGCTAATCCTGACTAATCTGGCTGTCAGAACTCAAAATAAAACCATTGATCATCAGCATAAAGGTAGATTACGTTACAAAATCAGCAGAGTTTGGGACGGTTGGACCAAAAACTGTTTCATTTTGTGCAAATACAGAAGAGTTTCCTGGTGAAAAACGTTTCCCCTGAAAATGGTTGTGTCACGGAAAAAAGGTCCCACCGTGAAAGGATTGCGTTTGCGTTTGGTTCTTTTTGTCTGTTAGCATAATATTTCATGAACATGTGCACAAAGTTTAACAGAAAAAAAATATTAAATGTACAACTGATTAACTTTAGAGTCTAAACCTCTGACTCAAAATGGCCACTACAGCTAACCAACCTTAGCAACTAATAAAAGGAACCGTACGGTCCCACAAAGACCATCTTAATCCTGTTTACAGTTAACAAATCTCACCTTTACGTCGCGATGAATCACGTTGTTGTCGTGGCAGTACCTAAGTGCCTCCAGAATCTGCTTCATATAGTGACTAAAAGGACAGATTTCCAGATTATTTCAGGGCTTGTTCACGTCGTTCATCTTGAATTTTATTATTTCATGACTGGTGTTTCCTACCTGGCCACAGCTTCGCTGTAAACGAACCCCGCGTCCGCTCTTTTAACGATTTCGAAACACAGGTCAGCTCCATCCATACTGAGAGAGAAAGGAGAAAAAATAATCTGGGATTACGCCATTTAAAATCAGGTTTGTATAAAGTTTACATAGAAGCATGCTCTATTTAACAATTTTACCACTTAGTCTAGCATTCCAACCATCAAAGAACTGTTTTATGATATGTTTATTTATGGCACGTTTAGGGTTCTATGATCCCATCGGACGTTTCTGGGAAATACAAATTTAGAAGGTGCAAAATTAAACAAGTAAATAATTATTCTTACTGTGTTTCATATTTGATTAAAATAAAACCTAACAGATTAAAATCATTATAATAATCACACCTTAAACCGACACAATAGTAATTATCTATGGCACGTTTAAGGTTCTATAATCCCTCAGAGGTTTTTGGAAAAATATTATTTAAAAGGTCAAAAATATATATATCTTTATTTTTACATTAGATAAAAACATTAATGTCGTATATATAAACTGTTGTTTAAACTGAAACACTGGTGTTTATTTAAGACACATTTCAGGTTTTATAATCCCTCAGAAGTTTGTGGAAAATAATTTAGAAGGTACAAAAATAAATAAATGAGTAAATGTTTCTTAGTGTCTTTCATATTTGATAAAAACAAATAACAGATTAAAATAATTATAATAAATTTCTGTTTAACTATTTATGGCACATTTAAGGTTCTATAATCCCTCAGAGGTTTCTGGAAAATAAGAGGTTCAGAAGGGCCAAATAAACAAAAAACTAAACAAAAAAAGTTCTTATTTGTGTCCTTCACATTTAATAAAAAATAAAAACATATTTTTATTTTAAATAACTGTTGCTTAAACTGAGACACTGCACTGGTATTTAATTCTGGCATGCTTTAGTTTCTACAACCACTCAAATGTTACTGGAAAATACAGATTTAGAAAGTACATAAATAAATAAATAGTTTTGCTGTCTTTCACAGTTGATTGCAGCTGAAACTGAGACACTGGTATTTTTATGGCACATTTAAGGTTCTACAATCCCACAGAAGTTTAGGAAAATACAGATTTATAAGATATAAAATAAGTAAATGTTCCTTAGTCTTTCACATTTGATCAAAATAACAGATTAAGCAGCAATTATAAAAAATTAAAATTAAACTGAGACTGGTGTTTATTATTTATGGCACGTTTAAGGTTCTATAATCCCATAGAAGTTTTTGGAAAATACAGATTTAAAAGATACAAAAATAGTACCGGCGCTTTGGTGTAGTGGTTAAGCGCGCGGCACATATGAGGCTGAGCCTCTCTGCAGGCGTCGCGGGTTCACGTCCCAGACCCGACGAGCTATTCACTACAGTGTCTCCCCTCTCTCTACCCGTTTCGCCATCTCCCTCTACAATAAAGGCCACTAGAGCCAAAAAATGTAAAAAATAATAAAAAAATAATAAAAAAAAGATACAAAAATAAGTAAATGTTCCTTACCATCTTTCACATTTTATAAAAAATAACATTTAAAAAAAATTATAATAGCTGCCACTGTTGTTTATTATTTATGGCATGTTTAAGGTTCTACATACCTCAGAGATTTCTGGAAAATACAGATTTTTTTTTCATTCATTCATTCAACCTTTATTTATACAGGCTAGCCTCATTGATTTAGAAGTTCCAAACAAACAAAAAAAATTGTTCTTTCTTATTTGTGCCCTTCACATTTAATAAAAACTTATTTTTATTTTAAATAATTGTTGCTTAAACTGAGACACTGGTATTTATTTATAGCACGTTTAAGGTTCCATAATCCATGAGAGGTTTCTGGAAAATATAGATTTAGGAAGTCCAAAAATAAATAAATAGTTTCTTAGTGTCTTTCACGTGTTAAAAAACAAAAGTTGTATAAACATTAAATATTATAAATATTCTAATGCACGTTTCTTGACATCTCAACCAGGAACATGAGTTTAATTTATTTCAAATCACATTTAGCAATATTCTATTTAAAAAACATGAAGTAAAGAAAAGTTGATTTCTGCTGAAAAGGCTTCCATCTCTAAACTGTTAATGTTAGCTGAATTTGATCAGCTGACATTTGGTAAAAGCAGGAAAATAAAAGCTGAAAAGAGAATAAGCCGAAATAGGGGGGGGTCTGAAATTTGCACCAAAACAAAATAAAAATAAAAAACACTTAAAAACGAGCAGAAAAAGTTAAAGTTACCAGAAAGAGGCTGAACTGATTCAAAATAATAAAATATATTTATATAATATAAATAATGAAAATTAGCAACAAAAAGGCAGAAAAAAGGCTAATATTGGCTGAAACGTACCTAAAAAGTTGATTAAAAAAACACTTAAAAATGAGCATAAATAAGCTAAATTTACCAGAAAGAGGCTGAACTGATTCAAAATAATAAAATATATTTATATAATATAAAAAATACTGAAAATTAGCAACAAAAAAGGCAGAAAATAAGGCTAATATTGGCTGAAACGTATCTAAAAAGTTGATTAAAAAAAGAAACACTTAAAAATGAGCAGAAAAAAGCTAAATTTACCAGAAAGAGGCTGAACTGATTCAAAATAATAACATATATTTATATAGTATAAATAAATATCGAAAATTAGCAACAAAAAAGGCAGAAAAAAAGGCTAATATTGGCTGAAACGTATCTAAAAAGTTGATTTAAAATAACCCACTTAAAAATGAGCAGGAAAAAAAGCTAAATTTACCAGAAAGAGGCTGAACCGATTCAAAATAATAAAATACTGTATATTTATATAATTTAAATAAATATTGAAAATTAGCAACAAAAAGGGCAGAAAAAAGGCTAATATTAGCTGAAAAGTATCTAAAAAGTTGATTAAAAAGTTTAAAAAAAAACTGAACTTGGCAAGAATGTAGCTGAAAAAAGTTGAAATAAGCTATAAAAAATAAAATAAAAATAAAGAAGCTGAACCTGAACGAAAGCTGGCTAGAATGAAAGACTTTAAAAGAGTTTGAAGTAAAACATGTCCCGACGACACTACACATTTCTAAAAGGCCCAGCAGGAACGTCCTGAATGAGCCGAACCTTGTGACACATGAACTGTTGGAACTGCTGGATGGACAGTAAAACAGAAAGGAGCTTTGTTTATTATTATTCATATGACGTCACCCTTTTTTTGCAGGGGGGAGCTGCCGAGCTCGTCTCAGAGTGTGAACCTTCAGCCGTCTGCGAGCTGCTGATAAAATGAGCTTTCTTTGTCCGAGCGGCGGTTTTACTCACAATTCAAAGACCATGTAGAGCATGCCATCGGAGCTGTAGGTCTCCAGCAGCTCCACGATGTGGGGGTGTTTGAGCATGTGGCAGATGCTGGCCTCCCGCTTCAGATCTGGAGGGGTCAGAGGCTTCGTTAGCGTTTCACTCAGATAAACGCAGGCGTTCCATTTTTAGCTGCATTAAAACAAATCCACGCGACAGCGCGGAGCCATCAAAACAGTAAAAACACTTCATCTCATCAGGCCTGCCATACTCCAGCTTCACCAGCAGAGGGAGACAACACTTTAAAAGTTGGGGCTAAAATGAAACAAATACCTTTAAATTCTGTTGTTTTTTTTACTTGTGGATGGAAAAAAGATCACTGCAACCAAATACCGTCAAACACCTCGGACATATGAAATATATTCTGACTTTATAAACGTGAAGGTTCCCAGAATTTAATTAAAATTAGTTTTCTTGGTCTAACCAGGTAGAGTCATGTCCTCTGGACGGATTCTCGTTGAAACGCTTCTTCAGTCGTGCGTTTCAAAGAGTCCGTCCTGACTCAACCTCGTTAGATTCATCTAACCTGGATTATTGAGCGTGCGTCAAGTTGGTTCTCCTTGAAATTCCAGGAGACATTTCAACGACATGAAAAGCTCAGAGCCTTCAGAGCAGTCGGACCCTGACAAGACGTACACGGTAGTCCCTCGCTACGTCGCGGTTCGACCTTCGTGGACTCGCTCTTTCGTGGTTTTTCAAAGATTGTACAAGACACATGATGGTCAACTTTATTATTACTCACGTGACTGGTACAGTACAGGATACTGTACAGTACAGTAAAAAGAACGAAAAAATAAAAATACTTGGGACAGGCGCCGCCATTTCGTAGTTTTCTCTCAATAAGCCTACACTGTATCCCTGCTCATAAGGACTACATTTCCCAGAAGCACCGTTGCCTTCTAGAGGGAAAGTGTGGATCTGATCTGAAAAAGTTCGGTGCTCATTACAGTGACTTAAATTAACTTAACATGTTGTTTTGCAGTATTATATATAAAAATATTAAAAAAAACCAAGGGGTAATTTTACTGAAATTACTTTATTTAGTAAAGTACTCAGTCTCCAAGTATAAAAATTAAAAAAATTAAAATGATCTGTTATATAGATTGAAAAAGTCTGCACAAAATATAGATCAATAAATCCACCACAAAAACTAAAGTGCAGGTGGTTTCCCAAAACAACTAAATAAAATGAAGCTTAAGATCTGTTGATCATAAATGTAACCTATAACAAAATATATGTTGCCTTTAAATGAGCTATAACTTCCAGAACTTGTAACAAGGTGATCAGCTGACCCTGAAGCTTGTTGGTGCTTCAGCTTCATCTATTCATGCAGGAATGATTCATTTATCTGACTGATCTGTCTTTGATCACCTGCCTCTCGGTCCGTGGACCGACTGTGGAACTCAAGAGACAGTTGAGCTGCGCGTGTTTGTACCAAAAGTTTAGAGCGAGGGAGACGCAGCCCACAGCAGCTGCTCAGAGAGGGGAGGGGGAGACAGTTCAGCTGTCTGTACCTGCAGTTTAGAGCTGGATGGAGAGAAGCTGAGACACGCGTTGTTTGTTTTTAGCATTTTAGCTAGCTAGTATTGTATGTAACTAATTAGCATTACAACAGTAGAGACAGGTGGAGAGGGGTGCGTAGTTCGGTTTGGTTGTTTGAAGTGCTCGTTGTTAAGGGGGCGGGGCGCCCTGACGTATTACGTCATGAAATTAGCATATCATGATATAACTTTTTTGCCCGGGCAAGCTTTTTTTACCGGTATTACCGGGAACAATATGATATGGCCCAGCCCTAATATATGAATTGTACGTATGTTAAAATGACGTAAGTTTAAGAGTTTAGAACATTGCAAGAGTGTGGGAAGAGTTTCTAAAGCCTTAAAATATAAATACTAAAATAAATAACGTCGCTACTTCGCAAATTTTCAGGAACGTAGCCTCCGCAACAAACGAGGGACTACTATACCATAGCCCACTCTACGTGCTGACGACAAGTCTTTCCTAATACAGTAACTCGTTATTTTGTTGACATTGTGTACGATGTGCACCGTAGAAACAGAACACAAGCATTAATTCACGAACACGTTAGATCCTCTTTTGAGCGGCGGCTCGGTTTTCAAACCCCCGAAGTTCTCAGTGACTTAAGGTTTTTCCCCGGCTTCCAGAGTTCTAGTTGCCATGTTGAGCATGAAAACTCGTTATACTGTACGTTGGTCTCACTGCAGTCCAAACAGACCGACGTGGCAACACAGTATGTTCAAGATGAATGGAAATCAAAAACAGGCGGGCATTCATTTCTTTGAAATTCATTCAACCATTATTTATACAGGCTAGCCTCGTTGAGCCACGGGGACTCATGAGGGACCTGTCTCACTCACGCCTAGGGTCAATTTTTTAGAGTTAGGTTTCGATCAGGACGACAAACTGTTTAAAAACAGGTGGTTTTGTGGAGCTCGGCAGGCGCCTGTTGGCTCCGTTGCTCCAAACAGAGGACGAGGCCTCAGATTTCAACTCTCAAAAACTTATAATACAGCTTTAGGGCCGATACCCAGCCAGTTTTCATGTCTATCAGATGGGACCAGAGGGGCCACGTCTGTGAATTAGATTAACAAAGACCTTAAAAAAAAGAAAACTACTGTGAGGTGTGAAAGATCAATATGCATATACATATACCGGTAGTCCTCGACTTACGACGTTTCGGGGGCTACCCAAAAAATATATTTTTTTTTAAACTGAAAAATCTTATTTTATGTGTTTAAATGTTCTTGATTTTATGTGTACAGCACTTTGTTGCAGCTGTGGTGGTTTTAAATGGCTTTATAAATAAATAATAATTATTATTATTATTTTGAAGCCGATTTACGCAGTTTCCGGCAGTTTTCGGTTAGCTTCGGTTAGCTCAGGCTTCGACAGCCGGCTTTGGACGGACTGTGTGTCCGATCAGAGGTTGCTGCGCTCGGATACATGAGCTGGAAATGCTCGGTGAACTCTGTGGACGTCTCAGGTGAAGAAACGGCATTGCGGCCTCGGATGTTGCTGGGACACCGAGCTAACATGCTAACAGGCAGAGGAACGGCTTCACCAGCTCCCAGTAAGTTATTAACTCTTTTTTTCTCTTCATTATGGCTCCAAATGTACAGTATGTGTTTTTTGATAATTATGTAGGGTACTGTGTTAGGATAGGTTAAGTGCTTGGTAACTGTACAGTACCGTACATGTACGTGTATAGTTGGCGGCCAGTGTGTATGTGTTTTCCGACTTACGATGATTTTCGACTTACGACGCGCCGTAGGAACGGATCTCCGTTGTAAGTCGAGGACTACCTGTATGTGTATCTTATCTGAGCTTTATAACCTGAACCCCACACTCTTTGCTCTTTGAATTGAGAAAGCCCCTCGGATGAGGAGTGAAGCATCTTCTTTTACAAATAAAGACCAGTTGTTTTTGTCTTGAACGTTTTTGAATTTTCCACGTCCAGGATGACTGAGAATCTTCACCAGCGCACTCCATTGCTCCATCTCCATCTGAAAATCTGCTGCTCTTTGGGTCGTGACGGACCGGTATCCTTACACAACAGGGAGAAACAACACTGTGCCCCCCTTTACAACAGAGCCCCCATTCTCCTGCCCGAGTGCTTCCATTATTCGCCTTTCAGCTCATCCTTCCCGTCCCATTAACCGTTCTCGAAGGCAGCACTCTGAACCGAACCCAGACTTTTATTTTAGCGTCCCTTTACATTTTAAAGCTAACCTTCTGCATCCCAACCTTCCTACACCTGGACCTGGACCCCTCCGTTAGTCCAACATTTATATCTGAAGGTTTTCTGTGAAGCTCGGCTCTCCTGGCTGTCAGCGGACCGGTCTCTTTTTCGCTCACGTTTATGCCGACGCGGGTCGTTTCTAAATGAGCCGAAGGTCCGTGCTCTCGGGAAACCACACTGTAACCCACTTCATATCGCCGCGGTGGTTGAGTGGCTCGTAAAAATGTCAGGAGCTGGGGTGGGAGAGTGCGTTGAAACGTGCACGCTTCTCTTTTGTGTCGTCTCATGTCGAGGTTTGCGTTAATTTGAAACAGAAGAACTTGAATTACAAAAAACACGGATCGGCTCTTTTTTAGTGGCAGAGAGTTGGAGGTTTTCATCTTTATATTGGCAAGACCAGTAATGTACGACCCAAGGGCCTAAAGTGGCTCTTGGACAATCTCCATCCGGCCCCGAAAAATTTTACTTACTACATCAAAAACCTTGAGATTAAAAGAGGCGAAAACTTATTCAGACCAAAACTTAAAGACTACAAAATCCAAACTTTTGTTTCCGTTTTGCAAATTTACGGTAAGCTAATCAAGAGCCGGTGTACAAAAAGTTTGACTTATATTGAGAGTACCACGGAGACATTTTTATCAGGCATGCTGGCTACGCTGCAGCAAAAAAGGCTTTAAAAGTCTTACAAATTATAGGTTTAAAGAAACGATTACAATATTTTAACATCTTGATGTGGCCCTGGCTTCACAGCTGCAGGTCTCGTGCAATACTGAGGCTTCGATGGTTCAGGCCTTCCCACAAAAAGAAGAAAAAAAAAAGTCCAAGAAAAGAATAATGTCAAAGCAGATAAACAGTCAATACTAGTGCTGGGCGATATGGAAAAAAATCATATATCACGATATGGACTTTTTTATATCACAATAACGATATATATCACGATATATACAACACGATGTGTGTGTGTGTGTGTGTGTGTGTGTGTGTGTGTGTGTGTGTGTGTGTGTGTGTGTGTGTGTGTGTGTGTGTACAGGAAAAATTTGGACCAAAGTAGAAAAGGAGTTTCTACTTTGGTCCAAATTTTTCCTGCAGGTGGCGGTAAAACAACGGCTGCTAATAAAACCCACGAAGAAGAAATCCGCTCTGGAAGCTGGAGGCAAGAAACAGAAAAGAGAAAACGTTGCGTTTGATTGCGGTTCTGTTGCGTCTCTGGTCTGTTTTGTATTGGTTAACTGGACCCGAGTTCGGACTCGGTTGGACTCTGGGTTCGTGTCCTCTGGACCCATTTTGTCTCAGAGTTTCAGCGGAGCGAAATAATGGAATCTAACAAGGTGAGCTTCCTCCTCTTTTTGGTAAAAGTTCTTCTTGGGCTGCCTGTGCAGCCGTTTCTCCTTGTTGTGACACCGGCTGAGATGCTACTTCATGCCCCTGCGTCTCTGTTGCTCTCGAGTTTAACAACGCAAAGCATGTGTCGCAAACCCGTGCGTCCATCAAACATAAAGCAGCGCCGTCATGTCGCAAAACCACAATATGAAGCTTCTTTGTTATTTTTTTATTCTTATTTATCACATATACTGTATACTATAAACTGAGTTTAAGCAGAGTGACAACACCAATACATTTCATCGTAACCTACTTTATTTATTTGCATGAATAATTAAAGGGGACCTCAGATGTGTTCTTTAAATTTTTATGGTATTTCTGTGGGATATCCAGACCCTATTCCTTCAATTTAATGCACAAAATAATTATTAGATAATCAATTATACCCTTTTTAATTCTGCCATTTTTAACTTTCGTTTTGAACGACCGGTTCTGATAGAAGTTCTGAAGTCCACGCCCTTCAACGATCTGTTTACGCCCTCTGTAACAGCCAGTATCTGTAATGTGTTGTTGTTTTAAAATTAGCTCTTTTTTTATTACTCATTTGACTTACTGTTAGTGTTAACTTAAGATAACTTACCGAAACCCGTCTGAGCGCGCCGCAATGTGCTGCTCCTTTTAGCATTAGACCTCCCGAATCCGATGCTAATGTTAGCTTGTTCCTCTTCCGGTATTTGCCAGCTCCGCTCGTTGCACGCGGCGATTTTGGGAGTTATCGCTGTTCCAGTCAAGACAACACAAAGTTCACCAAGTGTCTCCCGTAAATTAATCCATAAGGAGAAGGTCCTCGCTGCTGTGAGGCTGCTGGGACGCTGCAACGAGGCTGTACAATTGAAGCTCCGCTCCATCCGCCAGAAGCAGTGTCCCGTTGCCGCCGGTCCCTATGCCGGGAGTCCGCTCGTTTAATTTTTGCCGGCTGCGCGTTGGGAGCGATCGCAAATACACTAAAAATTGAACTAAAACATAAAAATAACAATTATACTTTATTTATAAAGCCATTTAAAAAAAACACAGCTGCAACAAAGTGCTGTACACATGAAATTAAGAACATATAAACAAAAGATGAGATGAAATCATGAAAAACAACAGTCATGTGTTTAATACAGAAGTGGGTTGAGCCTAACCAGGGGTTGCTAGGTGAGGGGCTGGACTCAGGTTTGAGGTGATTGGCTGCGGGTTGTGACGTCAATAACCGCAGGAAGTGTGAATCCAGGTGTATTTATCAAAAATAAATAAATCTACTTAGAGTAAATAAACCACTGGGTGCATTTTTTTGGCCTTAGGACTGTTTTTTTATGAAGTAAATACCCAAAGTTTAGTAAAAAAAACATTAAAAAGTGAATTTTGAATCTGTGGTCCCCTTTAATAAAATTATTTTATAAACGATAGAGACGATAGAAGGCAAGTAGCACGATAGACACGTTTCTATCGTCCCCACGATATATATTGTCATATCACCCAGCACTAGTCAATACTGTACTAGTTTGCATTCAGGCCCAAAAAATGCGACCCAACCCGACCCCAGCCCGTAGCCATCATTTCCGAATCCCACCCGACTCAACGAATTAACAGTAACTACAGGTCCGAACCCGAAAAAAAACGAAATGTTTTATTAAGCTTTGAATGCTTATACAGTTCTTAACGGTCGGTTGACATGCACAGCTAATGGGGCAGAAGATCGGAGCTTTGTCCTTTCATGGCCATCAAAGAGCATTAACTCCCTGCTTCTGCCTGCATTCTGCATTATTCAGACTCAGACCATGCACTGACATGTGTGATTTGGGATTTCACCTGTTTGGGTCGTCGGACGCACGCGTCCGCTGAGTGCAGCGGCTGAACGTCTTATTTGGTTGATGGATCGCTTCCTGGCAGTATAGTCTCATCTGAAGATTAACTGATCATCTGAAGATTAACTGAACTTTATTTTACCTCTTTCAAGGCCGGTCAGCTCGCAGAGAAATGCCCGTGTGCGGCTGGTGATTGTATGGCAAGTCATGTTGCCATATAAATGGATTGTATGGCAAACCATGTTGCCATATAAATGGATCGCCAGTCGCGCGCGCGCTGACGCAGTCAAAAGCCCGACAATGACCCGGCTCGCCCATTCAGCACATTATTACGGCTAGGCCCAAATTCGGGCCGGGGTTCAGGCCCGGGTTAGAAATGACACCTCTATACTGTACCGGTCTTTATAGCCTCAGGCTGGCATCAAACTCAAGAACTTCTGAACTGGACTCAGTTGAGGCCCAGTACTTACCGTATTTCCGACCTATAAGTCGCACCTTTTGGCCTAATTTGCATGCCCTGCGACTTATAGGCCGAAGCGACATATTTAGGGATTTTTCCCCATATTTTAGACCAAATTTTGGCTGAAATATGACCGTTTTCATTTATTTTGATGGAAAATAATGGAGCAGTACCGCTTTCGGCCACTAGGGTCCACCGACCCTTCCCAGCTCATGGAAGACAGTCAAAGCGAAACAATTTAAATCCAGCTGATTTGACCATTGCGTTAATATTTAAAGGTAAGTTCAGCTCAGAAACACTTTTGCTATAATGTCAGCAAACAAATATATTTTTGTAGGCGTTTATTTTGTTAAATTTGAAGGTTTTCGCAGTGCGCGTGCATGAAGAGCCATCAAAGCGAAACAATTTAAATCAAACTGATTTGAACATTACGTTAATTTTTAAAGGTAAAGTTCAGCTCAGAAACACTTTTGCTATAATGTCAGCAAACAAATTTTTTTTTTTAGGTGTTTATCTTGCTAAATTTTAAAGAAATGTAGCGTTCCCACCCGTGCCGGTGCACGTTTTGTACGTAGAAAAACAAATTTTTAAATCCAACTGATTTGACAATTACGTTCATTTATTAAGGAAAAGTTCAGCTCAGACACGTCTTTGCTATCATTTTCAGCAACAAAATAATTGTTTTTACCATGTTAATCTTGTTAAAGTCCTTCCGTGCACGCTCCTGTGGCCCACATTTCCGGGTTGTCAGCGGTGACACGTAACATACGCAACGCGTCAGAGGTGATGCATAATAGATGCGACATAAACGGCGGTGCAACACGTTTATGGATTTTTCCAGTTTATTGGACATAATTGGACTGTTGCAACATGTAACCTGGTTAAAAAAAGTGTAAGAGAAATCTAAGATAAGTTCATTTATTCGTTCTTTATATTTCATTTAAGATTCCCAAGTTCATAGCCTGGCCCTCGCCATTCCTGCACAGCTCTGCTCAATTCTATTTCCCTTCACTGCTGGGTCTGGGATTTGTCTCATAGACAACGATTTCTCCGGTCGATTTTTGACCGGACCAATCAGAGAACAGAAGGCAGATTGGCGGATTACCGGACCAATCAGAGAACAGAAGGCGGAGTTTTGAACGACGTTGACTGACGTCGTCAGTTAAAATGGCTGCCGCCACGAAGGAATTTTCCAGAAAACAAGGTAAAAAACTATTATTTCTTTCCTGAGAAAAACTATATTTCTTAGCTGACGTTATATCAGAAGTGTTCCTGAGCTTAACAGTTCCTAAATCAATTCACGAAATGGTCAAATCTGCTGGATTTAAATAGTTTCGGTTTGACATTTTCCAAACAGCCTCAGGGTGCGCTACGAAAATAAATGATAAAAAATCGAATTTTATCTCAAATGTTTCATCCAGGCCAACAGTCAGTAAATTAAAGACATATAATTACACACTGGTAGCAGAAAAAATATCCACCGAGTGGTTTCTGAGCTTTTTATCTGAATAGCCTGGACCTCGCCAGGCTAAGCTAACAAAACTCCGCCTTCTGTTCTCTGATTGGTCCGTTCAAAAATCGAACGGAGAAATCGTTTTCTATGGGAGGAATGCCAGACCCTAGTCAGAAGCAAAGTGAAGGACAGGGTGTGGTTTTAACCAGGCTACCAAGTTCATATAATTATTAAAAATGTGTTTATGTTGTTGGCGAAAATTGTATTTTCCTACGGGAGGATGGTCAGTGAAGGGAGCACAGGTGCAAAGAGAAGGAAAAAAAGAGTGGAGGGAAAATAAGAGTTGAGCGGGAGAGACGAAGGATGGAGGTGGATGTTTTTTTGAGAAGGAGTATGTAAACTTGTCAACAAGAGAAGTTTAGGAGACAGTATGTAAGTTAACCAGACACTGTAGAGTTTCAACAAGAAGCTGTTAGACTGTGTTGGTTTTTCTTCAATGCTGTAAGTACTCTAGAGTTAGAGCGAAGCTAACAAAGCTGTTAGCTAACATGGACTTCTGTAAGCTGCTGTTTTGCTAATAAAGTAGAGCTTAAAAGCCTACAGAAGCTCGTTACCGACTTGGATAACGAGAGACGGACTCCAGAAAGTCACTCTGAGCGCCCGCGTCGTTCAGAGTACCTCTGGCTACGTGGGAAAATGAGAGACGGACTCCAGAAAGTCACTCTGAGTGCCTCTGGCTACGAGGGAGCTGAAGGCCGGTTGGAGCACTGAAGAGCACATGAAAGGACGCAGCTGCACCAGTCGTGAGCTGCTGTGGTTTGTCCAGATCACTGAAAAGTCTGTTGGGACACAGGACGAAGGATTGGCAAGTTTCATCTGTGAGAAATCACAACTACACAAGGTACCGATTAGAACTTTGATATTTTGCTCTTTGAGCGAAGAGGATTCGGACTGTTGAGTCAGAGGGACTCCTACATTCAAACATCTGCACAGGCCTGCAAGCAACGTAGGGTGTATTTTCTGCCGGCATTAGGTTTAGTTTGACATTAATGGGGGTTTACACACTGTATATGCAGATTGATTGTAATGTTTGTTTGTTTATATTTGGTGTTGCCAGAAACCCAAAACCTGTGTTTTTCCTATTTTATCATTATTTTATTTTATTAAAGGAGGGTTTTTCTATGTTCTATGTTACATGGTGTGTGCTGTAATTTATTTTAGTAGTGTTCAATGTGGATTGATCCAAAAACAGACAGAGATTCAAATTAAATAGTCAGGGAGTTATTGAACTAAAGAACCCAAACTCACTTATTTACTAACATTACGTAAGTGAGGGCTACAAACATATAGGGCAGTGCGACTTATAGGGCGGAAAGTACGGTATACAGTTTTTGGTCCAGGTCTGTCCAATGGGTCACTGAAAACTACGAAAGGGAACAAAACAAACAAGTTCCGTAAACGTTTAAACAAACATTTAAACTCTCAAACCTTACAGCACTAGTTTAGTCTGTTGATGTTTGTTGTTGTCGTCGTTGTGGCAGAGGGTTTTAGGTGCGCTTTAATGTCTAAACTACAAATGTACAATATTTTATAAACCGTTTTGAGATGTGGTTTAAAGAATCAGAAGAAGTGGGGGGAACGGAGGGAGTTGGACTGAACGATTCTGGAAAATAATCGCAATTATTTTTCTATAAATTGCAATTGCGATTTAAAACGCAATTATTTTTTTAATATCTTCTCATGTATTTTCCAACCAACAGAAGCAATAAATCTATCTGTTTTAAAATAAACAATGTCAGATTTATTTAAAGCAGAGATTACAATAAAGCAAATAAATCTACCGGTATGTCTTTTCTTTTCACCATTTCTATTTTTTCTTTTTCATAAACATAATAGTAAACATGTTAAGTGAACTTCCTAACTACAGTCTGAACTTCACATGACAGTTAATAAATAAATATAAAAAATTACATACAAAAAAAATGAAACTTACTGCTTTCCAGCCAGTAACATCATAAAAAATAAAGTGCAAAAAAAACATAAAGAGAATCTGCTTTAACCAACTCGTTATTTTCTGGGAATTCAAACTCAGTGAACACAAAATAGACTAGTATCTGTTCTTATTAAATCTTTTAGATGTTAAAAAAAACTCACGCACAGCGTCTTTTTTTATAGCCATCAACGCACGTGCTGCCCCGCTTTGGTACCAAACTTTCAAATTTATCAGCTTCTGTTGAGCCTGACGTCATTGTGCAACTGGTTAAAGTGCAGTGTTGACTTCTCCCGCTCTCTGCTCTGGTTTGCTCAACTCACTCACAAGTCACTTAACCAGGTCATGTGACCAATCAAATTGCAGCCTTCGCGATTAGAAAATCTTGTTTTATCATATCACGATTTTATTGCAAATGCAATTAATTGTTCAGCCCTAAGAGGGAGGTGTTTTTTTGGGGGCGGAGCAGTGTTTCCAATAAGATTATTCAAAGGGGGGTGCCCCGCCTGCCGAACTTAACTGCGCGCACCCCCATACACACCTGTCAACACTGATGTAGCGCTAAGCTAGCGGCACGCCATACAGCGCTCACTCTGCCTCTTCCCTCACGCTGAACCAACCCCCACCCCCATTCGAAAACTGACGGTATAAAACGGCGTGCAGCTCAGACGCGTGTGCGCCCCCAGCCCCCCCCCCAAAAAAATTTCCTGGACGAGATGAGCGCCCCATCATGACAAGATATCAAGATATCTAGGGGAAACACTGCCTACCATTATACAAGCAGGGCACCCCAACAACTGCCGGCCCTGACGTAGAGCCAACGGTGCGAAATACAGGTGAGCTAGCTAAAAAGCTAGAGGTAGCGCTCTGCTTCTCTCACGCTGAGCCGTCCCCCTCCCCATCCCAAACTGTCGGTAGAAACAGCGCGCAACGCAGACGTGGCTTCGTCTACGCCACCCCTGCCCAAAAATAAAAATCACAAATGATATGAGCGCCCTGCCAAGGCAAGTACCGCAATCTCAAGGAAACACTGTGGCGTAATCTGATCTACCAGCAGGGGTGGAGCCAGGGGGTGGCCAATGGTGGCAGTGGCTACCATAAATTAATCTTCAGCCATTCTAATTACGGTATTTGAGGAAATTGGAGCAATAGAAAAACCAGAATGTACAGTTTCCTCAAGTGACAGGGGTGGCCTGTTTACACAAATACATATGGAGGCGGCCATCTTTTCTTACACCTAGATGCAACCGCGCATCAAACAGGAAGTTGACCCATAAATCATCTGGCTCACAAGCTGCTTCTCCGTTAAGTTCCGCTGTAGTCGCTTTGTTTCTGTTCAGTTCTTCTCAGGTGTAGGTGAGTCTCCACTGTAACTGTGGGCGGGATTGTTGCGACGAATCGGGTTACGGTCGCTGCCGACGTCAAAATTAGAGCGGCACGCTTAGAACCGCGGCCTCTGATGGGCAACCCAGTTTCACAAGGAACATTTCTTATCTTTGGACCATCTCAATCCCCGTGTTTGGGACATTTGGTTTTTGTCTTTTTATCATTCCTGTCCACTATTATTCAGTGCTTCCATCTTGTTACCATTTCAAAGATTATCTTCTTTAAAATTGAGTTTATTTCTACTTGAAGCGTCCGTTCAGCCTGGAGGTCAAAGAGAAGAGTCCTGAGCTTGTGTCACACCAGGCCCTGGATTTTATTTCTCATCACAAAGCCTGCAGAAAACGCTACCAAGAGATTTGTGTCAAGGACCTGCGGGACGCCTTTGGATACTGCTCACATCATGAGGAGCAAACTGCACCGAACTCTGTAGATTCTGGAGGAACAGAGTTTTTTTTTTTTCCATTCCCCCTCCCTCGGGTCACTTCCTCGTCTTGCTGTTCCTGGCTGCCGGTCTAATCTCATGCTGGGGCGTCGCAGATGGCGCACGGTGACTGCCAACTGCAAACGCCTATCATCTTCGCCTTTTTGACGAACGTGCTCTGTTCTCAGCGTGACGGTACCTCCCAGAAATAAACCGTCCGTTTGAGGGGGGAGCTCACCTTCCGTGCTGAGGCCGGGGCTGGAGGTGAAGCTGGCGACGTCCACGATCTTCACGGCGAACTGCTGGCCCGTGTCCCTGTTGATGCATCGCCTCACCACGCTGAAGGGACCCCTGGAAGGCACACACACGCAACAAACCAGTTACAAACCAGCGACGTGAGACAGAAACAGGAGGTGCCGAGCGCACTGTCGGTGGGTGGTTGGCCACGCTCCGAGGCCTCCGTGTGGGGAATTACAGAGCGGTGCGGTGCAGAGCAGCTGCAGGGCTCTAAAATAAAAGCTTTATTACAGAGACCCACCCTGCACGCTTTATTTCAAGAAGCTCCACCGACGTGACGTATAAAACAAAACTTTCCTCCTGGACTGTTTGAGAGATTTCAACTTTTTGTAACTGCCTGGAAACTGAAATTAACAATACCGGTATATGTTTGTTTGTTTGTTTGTAGCAGAGAAAAGCTCCTGTTAACAAACAGACCTGACATTAAAAACTGAGATCAATAATAAATTACGCTGCACTTCCTGTGAAAATGAATGTAGCTGAAGAACTTGCTGAAACACAGCTGAAATGGAAGAACAAGCCTATAATTTCGCTGGGGAAAAAAAGCTGAATTTGGTTTAAACGAGCAGAAATGAGCACAAAAATTAGCTACCTGTACATAAAAAAGGCTGAATTTAGCTGAAAATGAACAACCAAAAGGAAGTGGAATTAGCTGAAAAAGCCAAGTTTAGCATGAAAACAGTTACCGTATTTCCCAGCGTACAAGTCTCAGTTGTTTGCATTATTTGCATGCCAGAGTCAGAATCAGAGTATCTTTACTGTCACTATAGGGGCGGCCGTGGTGTAGTGGTAATGGCAGTCGACCCCTGATCGGAAGGTTGGAGGTTCGAATCCCGCATCCGCCCACCATGTGTCGTTGTGTCCCTGGGCAAGACACTTAACCCCGAGTTGCTCCCGGTAGGTCTGGATGGCGCCTTGCAAGGCAGGCTACCACTACCGGTGTATGAATGTCTGAATGAATGGGTGGATGGCTGGTATTGTAAAGCACTTTGGGCTCCTCACAGGGGGCTAGAAAGCGCTATATAAATAAGCTCCATTTACCATTTACCATATACCAGGTACAGGTAATCCCCGACTTACGAGTGCATCGACATATGAGGTTCCGGACTTACGAGCTCACTAACGAACAGTAAATTTGTAAAGAACATACAGAAAATACAGCACTTTTATGTGTTTTTAGATGAAAGTGTGTTAGCTAACCGTTTGTAAACAAGTTTCTGAGCATGTTTATGAACTAGTATGAATGTTTGTGATGAAAAACGAGTGTTCGTAGTAGCGCTAGCATAAATTTTCCGACTTACGAACGAAAATCCGGACTTACGAGCAACACGTGTTTCGGGTTCCGACATACGAGATTTCGTGTTACGAGATAGTCGTAAGAACGGAACTCGCTCGTAAGTCAGGGATTACCTGTATAACGAAATTAAGACGCCCCATTTTGCGGCGCTACAGACAAATCAACATTTAATGAACTAAATTTTAAAAAAATAATAATAATAGGGAGGAGACTGAGGAGTCTCCAGGCTCGAACCAGTAGACTGAGAGACAGCTCTGTTCATCAGGCAGTCAGAATGCTAAACACTCTGCCTGCTCTGCCTCCCCTCCCATTTGAACTGCCTTAACACAAAAAACTTTCTCACACATTATCACTCAACACAAAGTTTTTAACACTGGACTCTGTGTCATCAAACGGGTTATTCACTAAACTCTCGGTCATGTGCTCATTCAGTTTGCACTACTTCTCATATTTGCACTAATGTTTGTATTACATTACTGCCTATAGTCATACTACTGTTTACATTCACTGTTTACATTTATTAATACTGTTTACATTTATTACTACTGCTTTACATTTATTACTACTGTTTACATTTACACTACTTTTATCTACACTACTGCAGATACATATACAGCATTCTCTGACTAGCCTTATCTAAGGATGCCAAATGTGCCTTATGTGCCTCACTGCATATGCCACTTTGCCTCTATACCAACATCAACTACCTCATACATATACTGTGTACATTAACTTATATGCTGCTGTGCCACTCTTTGCAAATGTCAATGCTAGAACCTTCAGTTTATTTTATAGATATACTTTTTATACTTTTTATACTACTATGCAAAAACTCAGGACAGTATTACACTTTTATTATTTCATTTTATGCTTATGTTCATTGGGTGTTTGGTGTTTTAGGGGTGTTTGGTGTTTCAGTGTTGGTGTAAATTTTCATACTTTTATACTATTATGAAAAAACTCAGGACAGTGTTACACTTTTACTATTTTATGCTTATGTTTATTAAATGTTTTAGTGTTTAGTGTTTAGATGGTTACTGTTGCACCGAGGGACTGAGAGAAACGCAATTTCGGTCCTGTGTATGTCCTGTACATATTGCAGTTCTGACAATAAAGTTGACTTTGACTTTGACTAATAGTAAAAATGATAAAAGACATAATTAAAGAAAACGGTTACACCCAACGGATCTTATGTCAGTAAACACAATTAGAGCACTGTTAGAAATACTGTTGGATTGCACATTGCCCTTGTATCAGTAAATAGTAAAATAGTGAATACGGTAGTAAAATATTACACAATCCCATGTTCTATTTAAAATGGGTATAAAAACAGAGTTTATAAAAGGCTATTATGTGCCCAAACTGCCATCGGGTAAAAGCTATTTCTGAGCCGGTTGGTCCTTGTTTTAAAGTCTG
>JBBPBX010002016.1:0-26034 GCA_038048925.1 Garcialebias charrua | reverse complement strand
TTTATAAAACATTTTTAGCTGAGATCTGACGATTTCATTCATTCTTTCTGACATGAAAAATATTGAACACTACCATTTTCAGGGCCCTCGACTAATATGGCAAGCCATGTGTCACATTAATAGGCAAAGGTGGATATTATTGAGACACTTGGCTTGCCATACAGAGCCACCTTCGTCTCGCTCCGGAACTCTTGTAACAAATGTCAAACCAGCTTCATTTTGCTGTGCCGCCCAGGTGAAATGCAGCTGATTTGACCATCAAAGTGCATTTATTAAGTAAAAGTTAGACTGAGACACACCTTTACTATAACAGGGTATATGCAGAAATTCTAGAGTTAAATTTAATACCTTTTAATACCTTTTTAATACCATCAAAATATTTTTTAATACCCATCACGGCACCGAGCTGTAACCGTAGCGGCAACCTGTTGTACTTCAGTTTAGAGCAACTAATTGTAAAGTGATAGATTACTGTCATTTTCTTCCTAAACTTTGGTAGTAAATGTAGTTTTATAACAATTACTGGATACATCAATTTGCTTCTTGCCTCAATAAAAGCACTGACCTACTTGTTATTTAAATCTAACCCAAGAGAAAAAGTTTAATTGTTCCCACACATAACATATCTCTAATGGCAAACAAAAACTGTAAACTTGAAAACAGAACAGTTTAGTTAAAATAATTCAACACTGAACACATGCATAATTCAAAAAGAGAGGTAGAAAAATAATAACTACTGTATTTTTCATCCTGTAAGTTGCAGTTTTTTGCATAATTTACATGCCTTGCAACTTATAGGACGAAGTGACATATCTATAGATTTTTTTCCCATATTTATAAACCATTTGACTGAAATATGACCGTTTCCATTCATTCTGACTGAAAAAAAAAAACAGCAGTTCATGATATCTATTGTAGTAATTGTATGGCATGCTGTTGTATCATGTAATAGGAAAACGTGCCTATAATGACAAATTTAAAAAAGTTCAAGACAAAAACAACTGGACTTTATTTATTATACTATTTATTATACTATACTTTATTGTTTTTTTATTGCACTTTTTAGAATTCACCATGTCCTGGATGACTGAGAATCTTCACTAGCTATTAATGACTCAATCGGCCTGCCATACTCTCCCCACCTCTCTGCTTGAACCTTCAACCCAGCAGCAAGCTGCACCACGGTGGCGAAATGCAGCTAATTTGACCATTAAAGTGCATTTATTAAGAAAATGACAGACAGAAAAACACCTCTGCTATAATTTCGAGCTAACAAATAATTGTTTAGGTATTTTTCTTGTTAAATGTCGGCGAAACGAGCCGCGCTCCTTTTTCCTGTTTTCACCGCTGCACGTTCACGGAGCACACAGGCAGAGACATTTTTATTTTATTTTATTTTTTATAAAGCCGATTTAACCATTAAAGTACATTTATTAAGAAAACATTAAACTGAGACACCCCTTTTGCTATAATTTCGAGCTAACAAACAATTGTTTAGGTACATTTCTTGTTAAATGTCGGAGGATAAAGCCGTGATCCTTTCCTGTTTCTTTTTACAGACATGATACCAGCTGTAGGTGCGCGCGCACACTGACTGACGATATGACGTCTTTGTTTTAGCTAAGGTCCTACTTGGAACATAAAATTAGAAAAGATAAATAAATTCACAGACCTTTTTTTAGACGACAGAACAAGAAAAATATAGTTGTGTAGGTTTAAAAAAAATTAATACCTCGTCAGATGACGTTTATTACTTTTTAATACTTTTTAATGGCCTTAATTTGTGTTAATTTCATTTACTACCTTTTAATACCTTTTACAACCCCGCGGATACCCTGTATAATGTCGAGCAAACAAATAGTTGTTTTTAAGTGTTAATCTTGTTAAATTCTCATTAAGGTTCTCCCGCGCGCACTCCCGCAACTGCCATTTGGCAGCCAATCAATTTTGGCACAGCACCGGTCCACGTTTCCAGGTTGTCAGCGGTGACGCGTAATAGATGCGACTTACACGGCGAAGTGGCATATTTGTTTGTTCCTCACTTTATTAGACATATATGGACTGATGCGACTTATACGTCGGAAAATACGGTAGCTACTAGGCCTGTCACGATAAGACATTTTGCTGGGCGATTAACTGTCTCAGAAATTATTGCGATAAACGATAATATTGTTTGAAATTTGACATTACCAGTAATTAGTATCGGTAATTATTGTCAAATTTAAGAAGAAATTTTTCTATCTTGTGTGTGGTACCTTTTTCTGACCACCGTGTGGCAGTATTAGACAGTCTGAACCAAAGGATGGATAGTGAGGGAGCGAGCAGTGTGTCTCTTTAAGAAAAATGGGAGGGAGGCGCTTTGGAGCTTCGACAAGACGTAGGTTTATTTTCCCCGAGGTTGGCCTGTTAGCTTAGCTTCGTTTAATGATCAAAAACAAGATTTTGGACGGTTAAATCAGAAGGAGCCAAGATGGTCTAGTGCAGGGGTCACCAACGTGGTGCCCGCGGGCACCCGGGTGCCCCCAAGGACCATTTGAGGTGCCCTCGGATTTGTTCTAAAAATAGCACAACTCACTACTAAGCTGCATTTAAAATTTCATTTTATTCAGTTGTTATTCTTTTTTTGTATTTATATACATTTTAAAATGTCTATCTTAAAAATATGTTCTTAAAAATATGTTTATTATACATTTTTTTCAATTTACGCTTTGTTATTTCCGAAGAGTTTATCAAACTGGTGCCCTTTGTATGACTCCGTACCCACGAAGTAGCTCTCAGTTTCGAAAAAGTTGGTGACCCCTGGTCTAGTGGCAGGGCTTTTGACTACGGATCCGAAGGTCGCGGGTTCGCGTCCCGGCCACTACCCAGCTTGGGGTGTCTATGAGTGCATACCTATTTCTCCAGCTCCCCGGGCGCTTTCGGGCTGCTCACTGCACCACCTGGTAGGTGGTTGGGTTAAATGCAGAGACGAATTTCGTCTGTGTATGGGAACATATGCAGATGACAGGAATAGACATTATTATTATTATTATTATTATTATTATTATTTTAAAGAGAAAAGAGAAAGGGAGGGGTCAGTGAAGAGCACCGGAGTTGAGCCTTTTGTCGTCCAGTGTCTTCAGTAGAAAGAGAGAGACACGAAGAAACGATAAATCCGATCAATGAAAACTAGGTCGATAATTTTTCAAAATACGATTAATTGATTTATTGTTTATCGCGACAGGCCTAGTAGCTACTTTTTTTTTTTTTTTAAGTATTTTTATGTGAATTTTAGCCTTTTGCGATTCTTTAAAAAAAATTAAGCTTTTTTCAGCCTCTTTCTGCCAATTTCAGCTTCTTTGTAATCCATTCAGCTCATGTCTGCTCTAGTCAGCTCTTTCTACGCATCTGACATTTTTCTACTGTTTTCATTTTCCTGCGTTCAGCCAACGTCAGCTGTTCAGAATGAGCTCAGCCAGTTTCAGCTTGTTCAGCTGTTTTCAGCTAAAATCATTCGGCGGTTATAGGCCGCAGGAAGTCGTTGTGCTAAATGTCCAGGTTTGATTCTAACTCAAGAGAACCTGATGGTCTCAACTCTGCAGGAGCAGCCGTGTTGGCGGTCCTTCTGGGTCCAACGCAACAACCGAGTCCAGTTTGCTGAAACCAAAACCTCGGATAAAAAATTTCAAAAACTCCCGTCAACGTGTGACAGAGGCGGCTGGAGTTTTACGGCTGTGGGAGCGTCTGCTGCAATGATTAACCCACACTAACATTCTGAAGAACCGATCACCTCGGAGCCCGCCAGAGTCCCGCTGATGATCCGACACCCTCGCGACCTTTGCCCCCTCCTGGATTTATGGGCTGCAGCAGTTGCGTTTACTTATTGTTCTGAGCGAGGTGCTTCGAGTGCAATCCTCTTACACTCTCTTAAAACCACAACCAACGCTGAGACGGTGGCGCCGGAGGAGCGCCTGAAGAGAAATACCGGGGAGGCCGGACCTGCCGGACCTTCTCCAAGGAGATCAGAACGGGTCGGAGTGAATAAATTAAGATCTCACTCATCGTCCGGTCCTTACTGTGATAACAAGACACTAAAAGAGAAAGCAGGGATGTTTATGCTGAAGTCTGTTAGCAAAATATCTCAAACTACTGGATGAATTTTAATTAAATATGCCGTAAGTAACCAACGTCAACCAATAAACGTTTAGAGACAAAAATCAAAATAGCCGTTCAAACCAAAACAGCTGAAAGTAGGGAGAAAAAAAAGCAGCAGTCGTAGAAAAATGCTGAAATTAGAAAAAAAAGGCTGAATTAAATGTAAAAATGTTAGCTGAAAAAAAGCTAAAAGGAAAGTAGAAGATTAAGAGTGCACAAAACAGATAAAATGAGTTACAACACACAAAAAGCTAAAATTAGCAGAAAGATGCTGAATAGGCGGAAAAAGCTGAAGAGTGCATAAAAGCTTGAATTAGTGGAATAGCTGAAATAAAGCTGAGAATGCAAGAAAAATATGTAAAGTGTAGAAAAAAGCTTAAAAACCTGAAAAGGGGAAGGGGGGAAAAAAAGGCTAAAAAGCAGAAAGGCGCTAAAGGCAGCTGGAGGTTTGTAAACTTGTACAGATCACAGACACTTAAAGTGAGAGCAGGAACGTCCTGAAAGAGCCGAACGTTTTGATACTTGAATTGGTGAAATAGAACAGAAATTGTGGAACGAGCTGCGTGCTGTAAAACGTACAGACGAAAATCTCAATAGTAAAGTGCTACGTATTAATATTGTATATTAGGGATGCACGATATTGTATTTTGGCTGGTATGCCGATATGTTGAAACTTATTTGGCCGATAACTGATAAATAAGAGGACTACTGTATGTTCTGACAAAGGAACGTATATAAAATATCGGATGTCTCACTTGTGGAGGCTTGTTCCAGGTTCCTAGCTGCAGTGTGGGATCCTCTGCACTCCTGTGCATGAAGGACAGACTTTTTAAGTTCAAAGTTTTTGTCTATCCATTGTGCCGTAAGACTAATCATGCTAACGAGGCTAACATGACGTACAAATGTCTCAGGTAAAACTCACGCAAGTGCTATCGGCTATTAGCTTCTCAATGACGTCAGAAATGACGGTTGTAACTCGGGTAACGTTACAAATCCAAATCTGTGTGTCGACGTTGTTTCACGTCTAACTTGTTATTGTTAACGCACTTGAAACGACATCATCTGAACGTGAACGTCTACAAGCAAGAAAAGCAGCTTGTTGAAAACACTGACTGTTATTGTATTTATTAAGATTTTTATTGTTGTTAGTATAGTTTATTTATTGTAAAGAGTGCCGTTTATTTAAAATATCATCCAAATGGGTCGCTTTTATTTATTTTTATACAAACGTATTGCTTACTTGGCATATTTTCCAAAATAAACATTTTCTAAGTCTTTATTTTGTCTTTTTTTTTGTACTGAAAATTAACCGAACCCTCCTTGAAACTGAACCGAACCAAAATGTGATTTTAGCGTACCGTTACACCCCTACTTATTACCGACATCCGGTGGTCATAAATGTACTACGCTCAAAAATTAAACATTTCTTCTTAAATTTGACAATAATTTCTAATTATTGTCAAATTTCAAACAATATTATTGTTTATCGCAATAATTTCTGAGACAATTAATCGGCCAGCAACATTTGTTATTGTGACGGGTCTAGAGTCACGTTTGTGTTGAAACCTTAGCAACCTTAGTTATGGTTGACGGAGGTGCGGGGGGGTGAGAGAAGCGGAGTGCTACTTAAATAGCATTTTTGCCTTGTGCTAGTGTATCTGTGTTGCACGCTGCTAGCTTAGCGCTACATCAGTGCCGACAGTTATTGACGTGGGTGGCGAGGTGGAGGACATTCAGCAGGCGGGGCACCCTTCTTGGATAGCAGTAGGGGAAACATTAGATCCTACCAAAAACCAAAATAGCTTTAATGCAGATTACTTTAAAGCGCACGAGCTGAAATTTAATGAGGTAGTAGCCGAGCGTCGTCTCCAGCACATAATGTGAGTGCTAACACATCCCACGATGATGGCGGACGATATGCATTCCTTCAAGAAATGTCAGATCTTTTAATCGTTGGACCTTTAGCTGCTGATTAAGGTTAAAAAAAACGAGAGTCCTCACACAGATGGAAAACACAAAAGAGTGTGTGTGGGGGGTTGTGAGGGGGGGCGTCGCCACACAGCACGTCAACATCCCTGCAGCTGTGCTGAGTGGGCTCGAACAAAACGCCCACACATGGCCCACATCCGACAGCAGCAGTCATCGAACGCTAGCCTGAAGTGGCAGCCTACTCCACACACACACACACACACACAAAAAACACTGAATAACCATCAACGCAACCTGTACGCCGAGCACCAACAGACCTTGATCTCGTCAAGACCAAAACAGATCAGTCCGTCCCGTTCTCAGCAAAAGATTAAATTATTATTGGGCTTTTAATTTGAAAGGTTTGATAAACTGACTCCACACCAGTCTGAGTAAACTGGGCCAACCGTTTGAGCATCAGCAGGAAAATAAGCGTTCGGGTCGCCAACTATAAATCAGAGCAGAGAAATCCTCGAGGGGGGGGGGGGGTTTAAAGCTTTGAACTTTTTTTTTTCTTCTCCTCCGCAGGAACCAGAGAGTTTAAAACATTTTTCTGAATCGAGTCACAGATGAATTATCTTCACGCGCACCTCGAGTCGCGGGGAGGAAGTCGGGACGGGAGGCGAGCGGAGACCGAGACGCACGCTTGAAGCTGCAGACGAGCTCGGGGGAACAGAACCGGAGCGTTTGCAGCAACAAAACAGACCCTCCCCTTGCAAAACGATGTCACAGCCAGTAACGTGATCCTGTATTGATCCAAGCTGTGGTTGCAGCAGAGCTCCAACATACTGGGGGGGTTTGCTCTTTGTTACCGTTGTAACGGACCCTACTCAGCCTGCAGCGGTCCTGGTTGTAGCCAACAAACCTTTACTTTTCTTGTAGGAATGCACGTCGCCCGCAGCCTTTCACACAAGAGTTTTAGACCTTTGTTTTTTTCAAACCTTGAAAACATCAGTATGCGTACGGCATCGGATTAGAGCTCATCATCTAGAAAAGTGACCAAGTTGTAGCCTTTATAAGGTTTGTTAGATATGTCAGCCATCTTGATTTGAACTGGCTCCAAAAGCAAATCAAAAATACCGTATTTTTCAGACTATAAGGCGCACCGGATTACAAGTGAAACTAAAACATTGACAGTTTTTTTGTACCACATCATCTCGGTCTGAGGTTGGTAAGCACGACCTGAATTAATACACAAGGCTCACCGGCTTACAGCAAACCCTCGACCTACGTCACCTGCGACCTACGGCAACTCAGACTTACGATTTTATCATATTTAATAAAAATATGATTAAAAAATATTTTTTTTTTTTTGTGTGTGTGTTTAAATGTTATTAATTTCATGTGTATAGCACTTTGTTGCAGCTGTGGTTGTTTTAAATGGCTTTATAAATAAAGTATAATTATTAATATTACGTTTTTATTACAATTTTATCGTATTTACGCAACTTCCGGTCGTTTCCGGTCGCCATTGCGGTCAATGGAGCTCCGCCATAGATGCTCCTGTCAGCTGGCTCTAGAGGACTGTGTGTCCGATCAGGGTTGCCTCATACGGATAAATTTGCTGGAAACACTCGGTCAACTCTGTGGACGTCTCAGGCCCGGAGAAGCAGCCGGCGATCGCCCCGCGATCGCTCCCACAACGCCGCCCGACATGCTAACGACAGCAGCTAACAGAGCAGCTAACACAGGCGAAGACACCGAGCCGACATGCCGCGGAGGGGCCATCTGCGGCCGGGAGCTCGCCGCAAATGTCCGCCTGGCAGTCGGGGGACACCGAGCTAACGCGGAGATACAAAGCCGACAGCCTTTTTGAATGAACTGACATGCTAACGACAGCAGCTAACAGAGCAGCTAACACAGGCGAAGACACCGAGCCGACATGCCGCGGAGGGGCCATCTGCGGCCGGGAGCTCGCCGCAAATGTCCGCCTGGCAGTCGGGGGACACCGAGCTAACGCGGAGATACAAAGCCGACAGCCTTTTTGAATGAACTGACATGCTAACCATTGCTGCTAATGGCGGGGCCTAACCGTAGCTAACGCCGAGCTTGTTTTGGATGGAGGATTATCGCGGAGAAACGGCTTTCAGTAAGTTTTTTTTTTTTCTGGCTCCAAATGTATGAAGTTAAGAAGCTAACAGTCATTCTTTTAAACAGTTTTGACCACGTGTGTGCGTGTGGAGCGTAAGGAAGCTGGGGGAGCTCGGACGGCTGATGCTAAAAGACGAAGGCAGGCTTTGACCAGCTCAAAGTAAGACATTATATTTTTTATTTATTGTACAGTACTGTATTCATTTACTGTACAGTTCTGTGCATGTTTATGGCCTAGTATGTCTGCTTGTTCAGTCTCATGCCATTAAATATGTGTGCGGCACTCCGTTAGCGGTATAGCCGCGACCTATGTCAGAAACGCGGACCTACGACAGGCAGGTGTTTTTAGTCCGCGAGGTACGACAACATCGACCTAAGTCACACCCGTAGGTCCCAATCCCTGACGTAACTCGAGGGCTTCCTGTATAAGGATCACTGTTGATTTTTGAGAAAATTTAAAGGATTTTAAGTGTGCCTTATAGTCAAAAAATACGGTAGACGTACATGTAGCAGTGTTTCCCCTATCATTATACAAACAGGGCACCCCGCCCTGTAACAGAACTGTGCACCCTGCCTATCGAACTCTCCACCACCCACCATTGATAACTGTCGGCACTGGCGTAGTGCTAAGCTAACAGTGCGCAACACAGACGCACTAGCTAAAAAGTTACAACTATGGAGCCGGCAGTCAGTCTTCCTCAAGTTGAGCTGTCCCCTGCCCCGCCCCTCGCTCGAAAACCATCAGTACAAACGGCACACAACACTGAAGTATCTCGGTCTCCCCCTCCCAAAAAAAATATTAAAGAAATGAGCGCCCTGCCAAGGCAAGTAAACTACCATAATACAAGCAGGGCGCCCCGCCCCGTCAACAGAACCGAGCGCTCACACACACCCCCACCCGACAACTGCCGGCACCAACATAGCGCCAAGCTACACAGGCGCACTAGCTAAATAGCTACAGGCAGCACTCACACTGCCTCTTCCCCTCACGCTGACCACCCCCTCCCCATAAAAAATATTGGTACAAACAGCTCAGACCCCCTACACACACCAACAAGAATCTTGGACTAGATGAGTGCCCTGCCATGGCAAGTAATCTACAGGAAACACTGTGTGCTGATTCTTTCCTAAAGGTTTCAATAAAACCCGTCCGGTAGTTCATGAGACATGTCAGACAGAGCTAATTCCACATTCTTATTTTAAGCTTAGTTGGCTTTGGCAGCCATCTTGAGTCCAGTTGGCTCCAAAGATTAATTAAGAAGATGCATACCCTGTTAGCGCTGGACAATAATTTGATATCAATATATATTGCGATATACTTTCATTCAATAACAATGATACGAGTTTTAAGCATATTTTCGATATTTCGATTAGGATTGCAGCGTTTCACTGACGCTTTTCTTTTTCACAACAACATTCACTTGAACAATCTCCAAACTGAAAACAAAAAACTTCAGGTATCCTTATACCTTCCCAACACTTTTAACTTAATCATCTTTAAAAACATGTAAATAGTTTTAGAAATAGTTATGGTGATATCAAGTCAACAACTCCACAGCACGGTGGCACAACTGGTAGAGCTGCTGCCTCTCAGCGAGAAGGTTGCCGGTTCAAATCCCGGTCCGGGGGCCTTTCTGGGTGGAGTTTGCATGTTCTCCCCGTGCATGCGTGGGTTTCCTCCGGGTACTCCGGTTTCCTCCCACAGACCAAAAACATGCACGTTAGGCTGATTGGTGACTCTAAATTGACCCTATAGGTGTGAGAGTGGATGGTTGTTTGGTGTGAGTGAGACAGGTCCCTCTTGTAAATGAGTCCCCATGACTCAACGAGGCTAGGCTGTATAAATAAAGGTTGAATGAATGAACAATCCTGTTCCCTGAATGACAATCCTGTTCCCTGAATGACAACACAGCTCCTTCACATTAGTTCTATGGAGGTTTTACAAACATTTACATTTCTTTACAGTTATAATGACTCTTTTTTTTTAAACTAATTTTAACTGAATATTTGGGGGTAATATTTTTTATTAGCTTTATACATGACTTGTAAAACCAAATCAACCAAATCATAAAATTTTAATAATTTCAACTGATTAAATAATATATTTGTTGGGTGACTGACCATAGCACTTCCTAATAATTCTTATCTGTCTTTCTTGCACAATGAAAATAAGGTTTGTAATTGTTTTGCATGCTTTTCCCCAAACAAAAGATTAAATATGGAACAATCATTATACAATATATTCAAAGCATTGTCATTCAAAAACTATTTTACTTTATACAGTAATGCAACTGGGTTTGTTTTTGTTTTTTTTATTCGTAAGTTTTTTACGTCAGCTTCTCTTCAATAACGACTCCCCAAAATTTTATTTAGTTAACTACTGTATTAATTTCAATGCTGTCAATTTTAAAGTTTTTGTTTAAAGTTAAGTACAGTTTGTAGTTTTACTGAGGCTTTTATATTGATTATGTCGATATCGAATTACAGTACAGGTGACCCCCGACCTACGACCCCATCGACCTGCGAACCACGGGACCTACGAACATATCATATTTAATAAAAATATGAAATTACTGTATTAAAAAAAAAAAAAAAAATTTTTTTTTTTTTTTTGTGTTTTTGTGTTTAAATGTTCTTAATTTCATGTTCTGGTTGTTTTAAAGGCTTTATAAATAATAATTATGATAAAAAAGATCATTTCTGATCATTTTTGAGCAATTTCTGAGCAATCTTGGGCAACAGGAAGTAGGTCTTCAGTTTACACGGTCACAAATTAATGTAGAACACCGGACGCCATCTTAGGTTAGCTGCCGAGAGCCGGACGAAGACTGGTGACCAGGATGGCTTCATATGGATTAATTACTAGCTGGAAACGTCTCTGTGAACTTTGTGGATGTCTCAGGCAGCAGCGGATTTATCGCCGATCGTGCCAGGCCGCCGTGCGAACACCTCCGGCCGGCCTGGCTACACCTCCGGCCTGGCTAGCTCCAGAAGCTAACACGGGAGCTAACACGGTAGCCGGCCGAAGACTGGTGACCAGGATGGCTTCATATGGATTAATTACGAGCTGGAAACGTCTCTGTGAGCTTTGTGGATGTCTCAGGCTGGAGCAGGAGCTGCAGATTGATCGCGCCGCCGCTCCAACACCAGCTCATGGCTTGGCTAGCAGAAGCTAGCCAGCTAGCTAACACAGGTCTGGAGCAGCTGCGGTGGTTCACTGGCCGGCCGCCGCGCTGCTCGGCCCCGACAACAATCAACGCATGGCAACCTAAGATGTCGGCTTTGACCATCTCAAAGTAAGAAAATATATTTTTATTTATTCTGTAAATGTGAATAGCAATGTTTAACATTACAGTACACTACTGTACATTTAATGTGTGTGCGCGCTCCGTTAGCATGATAAATAAAGGTTGAATGAATGAATGAATGAATAATTTTTTTTTTAATATAATTTTCACCCCCTACCTACGAACGGATCGAGCTGCGAACCGTTCTTAGGTCCCTAACTCGTTCGTAAATCGGGGGTTTGCTGTATATCGTTAATGACCGAAAATAAGAATTATATTGTGATAAAAGTTTTGGCCGTATCGTCCAGTCCTACACCTCATGACTAGTTTCTGCAAGTTTGATTAAAATTCGTCCAGCGGTTCTTGCTAAGAGACGTTCAAACACATGCAGAGACATTATTGCCCGCCTTGTGGCGGCAGGAGATAACTGCCTTCATTTCAAAAGAAACGGCTGATGAGCGACAACCGGCTGAATGCTTTGCCCTTCCTGCAACAAAGCGCACTGTCGGAGCTTTGTTCGGCTGCCAGTAATTATAAAACAATGAATGAAAACATGAAGCTCTGAAACCTTCAGGAGGAACTTCATTATCCCCCCGAGTGTGAACAGGCCCGACCGCTTTATTGGTTCAGACTGAGCTGCTCACTGGTCGTGCTGTAACGAGCGCCCGGAGGAAGAAATAAAGAGCAACCAGAGCTCCATTCAAACACAATCATTACTGAAAACTGAATAAATTACCCCGACACTTTGCAAACTCTACTGATTGTGAGCATGTGGCTAATCCTGCAGGTTTACTGCGTTGACGACAGTCAACGAGCACCTGAGAAGCGGATCCTGTCAGTACCGGTGGATCTGTGTGGCAGCATCTAAAGACAAAACCTTCAGTTTGAAATCGCTCCAGCATGCCCATCTGTACAACTGGCTATTAGAGCGAATGATTATTGGACACTTATGGATTCCCCTGAGTTTAAAATCCAATAAAGCAGCTTTTTTACGACACGAGCCAATCAGAAACGTGGAAAAAAAACAGAAGGGTTTAACACGAGACAAATCACGATGATGTCTGTTTAAACAAGACTATTTTGATGTGTTGGTATGTATTTATGCCAAGATATACAGAGTACAGCTACAGATAAACTGATAAATTGGAAATGGTAAATAATCTGGCAAACGTTTCACAAACGTTGCAAAAAGTGTAAATGGTAAATAATCTGGCAAACGTTTCACAAACGCTGCAAAAAGTGTAAATGGTAAATAATCTGGCAAACGTTTCACAAATGTTGGAAAAAGTGTAAATGGTAAATAATCTGGCAAATGTTTCACAAACGTTGCAAAAAGTGCAAATGGTAAATAATCTGGCAAATGTTTCACAAATGTTGCAAAAAGTGTAAATGGTAAATACATGTAATCTGGCAAACGTTTCACAAATGTTGCAAAAAGTGTAAATGGTAAATAATCTGGCAAACGCTTCACAAAAGTTGTGTTTGAGCACCGAGCTCCGTCTTTATGGCGCTTGAGCATTCCACTCAAGCCAGATGTTTATTATTTTGCGATAAGAAGCAAGATTTACGTTGTTTTCCACCTAAACGTGTTGTCCAATGCTCTACGTTAGTCCTACAAGGTTTAGAACAGATTAAGCCTGAGGCTCAAAACTGCATATTAATACATGTATATGGTATCTGGAAAACTGCAGTACGACCCTTTTGAACTGCACCATGTGATGTAGTTCAGAAAAACTTTTTATCTTGGCTTGAAATGAGTGTGGTATTTTTGAAAGGTTTGACAAACTCTATTACATAAAAGGAGTAAAATTACAAACATGGTCCAAGGCCCGGACCAATTTCAGTCGATAAGTTAACTCAAGTTAACTCTTTTTTTGGTTGCAGGTTGATCAAGAGGAGTTTTAACTGATCCAATTTGACGTTCTTTGTTGCTCTTCCACATTAAAATATCTACCTTTTTTCTGGCTTCAAAGAGATTGTGATATCAGCCAGCTGTCATGATAAACTGATGCTCAGTTTTTTTAATCAAAATGAGAAACAATAAAAGTATTTTACAATTAAAATATCATCTTGAGGGCCCATACAGATGTCAACAAGGGCCAGAGTTGGTCTGCAGGCCTTGAGTTTTACACGTGGTTTTGGGAGCGTTTCTGGTAACAGGACCATGAACTCAACTCGTTCTGTTTTAGCGCCAAACATCATCAATGTTATTATTTTATTACTATTATTAATATCATTATTATCATTGTCATTATTATTATTATTATTATTAGGTTTCTAATTATATCACAAGTTAAATAGGATGGATGGACAGACGGATTGAAGATAGATAAAGGGACAGATTGATGGATAGACAAATAGACGGACAGATGGATGGACAAAGGAAAGATTGATGGATGGATGGAATGACAGACGGACAAACAGACAGGTGGAGACAGATGGAAGACGGATGAATGGATGGAGAGATGGATGGATAGATGGACAGACAGATGGAAGATGGATGAATGGAAAGAAAGATGGATAGATGGACAGACTGAGATATGGATGGATAGACGGATGGATGGACAGAGGAAAGATTGATGGATGGATGAACAGACAGGTGGAGAGACAGATGGAAGATGGATGAATGGACAGACGGATGAATGGACAGATGTATGGGTGGATGGATGATGGACGGAGAGATGGATGGATAGATGGACAGACGGATGGACAGACAGATGGAAGATGGATGAATGGAAAGACGGATGGATAGATGGACAGAAGGATGGACAGACAGATGGAAGACGGATGAATGGACAGATGGATGGATGGATGGACGGAGAGATGGATGGATAGATGGACAGACGGATGGACAGACAGATGGAAGATGGATGAATGGATAGACAAATGGATAGATGGACAGAGATGGATGGATAGACGAATGGATGGACAGAGGAAAGATTGATGGATGGATGGATGAACAGGTGGAGAGACAGATGGAAGACGAATGAATGGACAGACGGATGAATGGACAGATGGATGGATGGACGGAGATGGATGGATAGATGGACAGATGGATGGACAGAAAGATGGAAGATGGATGAATGGACAGATGGATGAATGGACAGATGGATGGGTGGATGGATAGACGGAGATGGATGGATAGATGGACAGACGGATGGACAGACAGATGGAAGATGGATTAATGGACAGACGGATGGATAGATGGACAGACAGAGATGGATGGATAGACGGTGAGGAAAGATTGATGGATAGATGGATGGATGGATGGATGGATGGATAGGTGGACGGACAGACAGGTGGAGAGACAGATTGAAGACGGAAGAATGGATGGGCGGACAGACGGAGAGATGGAAGGATAGACGGACGGACAGATGGAAGCTGGATGAATGGACAGACAGATGGACGGACAAAGAGATGGATGGACAAATGATAGACAGATGGATAGACGGATGGATGGGTGAATGGACAGAAGATAGATGGACAGACAGATGGACGGACAAAGAAATGGATGGACAGATGATAGACAGATGGAAGATGGATGTATGGACGGACAGACAGATAGAAGATGGATGGATGAACAGAAAATAGTTGGACGGATGGATGGATGGGGGGCTCAGTCCAACCATGACACCCAGTTAGACAATCATATGAAAAAAAGGTTCACCACTGCATAGTGGTGCAGTGCATACTGTCCAGGGTGGCTGCGGCTGAGTGGTTAGAGCAGTCATCCTCCAATGCAAGAGTTGGCGGTTCGATTCCACCAGCAGTCACATGCTGAAGTGTCCCTGGGCAAGACACTGAACCCCTCATTGCCTCGGATCAGTGTATGAATGTGATAAAGCTCTGATTAATCTCTGTAGAGATCTAGTAAAGTGATGTATGAACGGGTAACGAGGTAAACGAGGCACAGATTGTTGTAAAGAGCTCCGAGTGTCTGGATCAGATAGAACGACGATACAGTTTATACGTACTGTCCATTTACCATAAACGAACAGACGTATTTCAGGCCCAAGTAATATGTGTGTCAGTATTAGTGCAATATTTAAAACGTTAAAATTGTCATTGTAATCAAACAAACTATTAGACGACGATCATTTTCAGTCCGTCACATCGTCTACGGTAAAATACAGGGTTAAACGCCGAGGACCTGCAGTCGGTGTCTCCCAGTCCCAGCATTATTTATATCCACAGCCATCACATTCCCAACTCCGCTCCTCTCCATTGATCCTCCTCAACCCTCTCTGCTCCTCCCACCTCCTCTGCTCGGGAAAGGCGATCCCCCTCCTCCTTCCCGCAACACATCCCAAGACGCCGAGGACAAAACCAGGAGCTCTTTCACTAAAGAACCGGCTGGGTGAGAGGGATCGTCTGGTCGTTTGGCTGACATGTTACCAACGTTCAGTGTACTGACGGCTGCAGGTAGAGATTAAATTACCCTCGGGTGCAGAGTGTCTTTACCTCTACAACCCTGACCTTTTGCCTGCAACAACAGGAAGGCTCAAGATGGAAAAAATAAAGTGATTTCTAGTTGTACAGACAAACAATACTTACAATTAAAGCCCGGACATTCCAACCAAATTATGAGAAGGGGCGGAGCTAACCACTTTGGTCCAACCCATTAGTGATCTCAGGTGATACTGATGTGTACGACTTTCAGCAACGACCACACTGCCTTCAGCTTGAGGTCGTTGGCAGCCATTTTGAATTTGGTTGAATCTTAATAAAGGTGGTCCCCGACTTACGAATGAGTTCCGTTCCTACGCCCGTTCGTAACACGAAAATCGACGCAAGTCGAAAAATACGTCCAAACGGCACCTCATACGTACAGTACTGTATTTTTACCAAGCACTTAGCCTATCCTAACACATTACCCTACATAATTATCAAAAAATACATACATTCGGAGCCATAATGAAGGGGGGAAAAAAAGAGTTAATTTCTTACTGGGTGGGAGCTGGTCCTGCAGCTTAACGCGGTCCACAGCGTTTACAATAACGTCTGTTAGCATGTTAGCTCGTTGCTAGCATGTTAGCTCATTGCTTAGCTTTAGCCTCTCTGCCTCATAAACCTCCGCTCCGAACAATAAGGTCTCCTGTATTTCCATGCGCGGTCCAGAGTTTTACAGTAAGATCTGTTAGCATGTTAGCTCGTTGCTAGCATGTTAGCTCGTTGCTCAGCTGTAGCCTCTCTGCCTCGTAAATCTCCGCTCCAAACAATAAAGTCTCTGCGCGCGGTCCAGCGGTCCAGAGTTTTACAGTATGGTCTGTTAGCATATTAGCCCCTCTGCTCCGATCAGCCTGTCCCAAACAACGAGGTCTCCTGTTCCACTGAATGCGTCAAGCTCCCCCCTCCCTCCTGTAAGTTTCCACTGAGCACGCGTCAAGCTCCCCCATCCCTCCTGTAAATTTCCGATGAGTTTCGGTACCGTATTTTCTGGTGTAAAGGCGCATAAACCGCGTAACTCGAACAATGCTTTTCAATGGGAGGGCGTTCGTAACCACGAAACGTCATAACTCGAGACCGTCGTAACCCGAGGACTACCTGTAATGGGTTTTAGAAGTACAGCACATGATGACTTATAGTTGTAAACATCCATCCAATGAACACTTTGAGCATCACTGAAAACTAGTCAGCATCTCGTGAAATATTTTGCTAACACTACAGGTAACATTATAAACAATGTAGCTCAAGTCTTTGGTAATATACCAACAACAAAAAAAACGTTCTCCAATCTTTCAGAGTTTATGACCCTTCATGTGTTGTTTTGTCACCTGTCACACAGACTCCGTGCTAGAGGTCCTGGACTAAAACGTCAATTAGTAACCATGGCAATGAGAGCTTTTAGGGTAACGGAGCGCGCCTCGTTCATTTCAGCAAACCTAATGGACCCTTGCATATACGTTAGAAGGTTATTATGGGGAGGGCTAGCTTGTTGCCATGCCAGGTGATAAATCGACAATTCTAACTAGCCCCACATTATAAACATCTGAAATGTTCTCAATGACAAACTGACCTTTAACCCCCATGTGAACTCACTTTGTATGAAGGCCCACCAGAGAATGTATTTTTTTATCAGAAGCTCAGGATTACTGAGCATGGCATCAGGACAGAAGCTCTGTGGTTTCAATGTTTTATTGAATCTCTTTTAACGTTCACCTTCATCTGTTGGTTTGGATTGTTAATACGCAAGAACAGGAACAAACTCTTGGGGATTGTCAGGATGTGCAGCAAAACTGCATGACCTAGAGAACCTCAATGACCTACAGAACCTCCATGACCTACAGAACCTCAATGACCTTCACAAAGTGAGGTCAATGAACAAGGCCAGGCTGATTCTGGCAGATCCTGATCACCCACTCCATGGTAGTTCAGGTTGCTTCCATCTGGACGCAGGTATCTGCTGCCCAGATGTAGAACAAACAGACTGAACTCATTCTTCCCTGTAGAGATCAGGCTTCTCAACGAACACTGATGATTTCTGTTCCTTTAATGTCTCAAGGTCTTGTCTAGCGCGGATATTTTATGTCTCTACTGACTGTGAAACAAATCGCCCCACGGGGTTAATAAAGATTCTTGAACTAGGTCGGACTCTGTGCATTTTGGGGTGGGCATGGAACGGCACGCCCATCAGGTCCAGAATGCTTCTGGCTGGGCCAACAGAAAAAAGAATCAGTTCTGAGCTCTGGAGAACAGAAGAAGGCAACACCAGCAAAGGAGGCAGCAAAAAATAAAGAATCTGGGGGGAAAAAATACAAATAGACCGACAGACATGGAAGATTCGTATTAGGGGTGCACTGAAAAGTCAGCCCCGATTTCCTTACTTTTGGAAGATTGGCCGATACATGAGAAACCAATTTTACCAAGTTTTTTGTAGTTTTAACAACAATTGTCTGAACTTCATGTATATTTCAGAACACTACCTTGTGGCCAGTTAAAATAAGTTTGTATTGTTTCTAGGATACTGTTCAAGGGTATGTTTTTCAATAAAATAAGATTGGAAAATTGAAGGTGCATTGTGACCTTTTAACAACTGACAGTGTTGCTTATAAAACAAAATCGGTATCAACCAATATTGGAATCGGCAGGTCAGACTTTTTAGAGACCGGTGACCGGCCAGAAAACTGCAATCGGTGCACCCCTTGAAATAACGTTAGTGCCAATATGTGCACATAGTCTGAGGTCCTTTAAGGAAAACAACGTGTCTTTAGGTTTCTACACGTATTTCACCCCATTTTGTTTCTTTTTCTTGAAAGGAAAATAAGTACGGCACAACTATTATTAAAGATTCCTCACATCTCAACCCAACTACCAAGGGCAGCAGAAGAGTTAAACACCTTTGTTTTTTTAATTTGCAGTTTCCAAATTCCAATCTTGTCTAGACTTAAACTTTAAATCTATTTTCAACAAATTTTGATACGTATTCAAGAAAAACATTTACTATTTTTTTTATTAAATGCTTTTGAAATCTAAGAGTTAACATCCAGCCTATTGTAAATTCAGACTATGTGAGCCATCTTTATTGCCAAATATTTTTAAAAGTAGTTCTAGGTACTTGAACGGTACATTTACTAGGTATTTTTAAAGGTCCTTAAAATCATATTTTAATGTTTTAGAATGCAAAATGGGTGAATGTAACTAAGAAATGCCAAAGTGCCCCCTCCCTTAATCCTATACATGTTCTTTTCATACATATCACATACCTCTAAAGAGTCCTGGGTTCTTTGAGAGGAGAAAAACACAGTATTTTGTCCCTTACAAGTACTCTTAACTTTTATACCACATGTAGATTAAAACTAAAACTAATTGTGGGCCTAGCATTTCTTGAAGAAATGCATATCACCCGCTATGCCAGAGTTGTAGACTAAAACCAGGTATGTTGAAAACAAGACCTTCAGAGTACAGGTATACGTTAGGGATCATGCTCACCTACTACCAAATATTTTAGCTCCGTCTCGATGAAATCGACTGGGTTATAACCATTTTCTTAAGCTGATTAGTTGTGATGACTGTCCTGAACAGGACTAACTTGAAAAGTTAATCTAGGTATGTGGAAATACCTATTTATTGGCTCAGTTGTCTTTGTCAGGAGGCTTCAACACCAGAATCAACCTCCATACAAGTGTCTGGATAAAATTTAAAAAAAAAAAACTTTTTTTCTTGTACTGTGACACAAGTTAAGGTATACACATCTGCCATTCATATTCAGAATATTTCAGTTCAAGCTCGAGATTCCAAGTTTACCAGCGTTTACATTAGGGGTGTAACGAGATCTCGTTGTACGAGATCTCGCGATATTAAACTCCCGCGATATCTCTCTTGAGAGGTAACGTTGTCTCGCGAGTCGCTAGCGCTAGCAGAGCCCCTAGCAAGTCAGCGTCACGGACAGCATGGCTTCGCCGGATGAAGTTGCTAGGCATGTAACGGTTGTAATGGGTGTACCGAACCGTTTCGGTACACCACGTTCGGTTCGGTCCAACTGCGTACCGTTTCGGTTATTTTTTCACTCATTAAACGTTCTTAACAGGGGAATATATGCACCGCGGAACAAAATTTCCTGGGCGCGTTTCAGCACGGAGCTATTTTCGCGTGGCACGCGCAGCATTTAGCCGTTAGCATCTCGTGCGGTCTCCTGTTTTTGAACGTTATAGCTTTCTTGTTAAAAGATGAGCGCACGCGCAGCTTGTGTGGACTTTGTTTCATGAAGACTCGCAGCAGCTGCTTGAGTGACGCAGCAGCAACACGTCACGTGAACGCGCTGGAAACTGTCATCCGAACGTGAACAGCAGCTGTATTAAAACTACTTCATCCGAACGTGAACAGCAGCTGCATTAAAACTACTTCATCAGGTAATCACAGCGGTCCAGAGCAATAACACAAGCTGTATGAGTTTTTAAATCTCTGAATCTGTCTGAACGTTGTTATATGCGCAGGCTTTAAAGTTACTGAGCGTCGCTATGAGACATTCATCACGTCAACACTTCAAAAAGTTCAGCTCTTTATGAAAAAACTAACTGATGTTGTCAACAACAAGCCCTGGACCAGATTAAAGCCCTGCCTGCCATGATGATGAAGAGTGAGAGATTCAATTGTTCAAGAGGTATTGTTTTATTATTATCTAAATAATCTTTTTTTTTATCATAATCTTATTAACTTGTTTTTTTTAAATCTCTTTTGTTTTTTATTTCCAGTCTGTGACAGAGGTAAATCCACCTGCAGCTAAGTGATGACTGAACTGAACTCTGAACTGTTCCCACAGTCCCACCAAGAAGAAGTTGTGAGTACAGTAATGAGGACAAATACAGCCACACTGCTGCTACTGAACAAAAACTTGATTAGTTAGATTGTAAACAGTCTGTTGCTGCTTATTGTTCTGGTTCTGACTGTTATTGCATTTATTAAGATTTTTATTATTGTTCATATAGTTTATTTATTGTAGAGTGCTGTTTATTTAAAATATCATCCAAATGGGTCACTTTTATTTATTACTACAATACAATACAAACATATTTTTGGCACATTTTCAAAATAAACATTTTGTAAGTCTTTATTTTGTAAAAAAAAAAAAAAAAAAATTTGTACCGAAAAAACCCGAAAATAAACCGAACCGAGCTCTCCTTGTAGTTGAACCGAACCGAAATGTGATTTTAGCGTACCGTTACACCCCTAGAAGTTGCTATAGAAGACGCCCCAACTACTGATGGAGGGTCCCGGTGCCGCAGACGCCTCTACATTGATGGAGGGTCCCGGCGCTGCCGACGCTGCCCCGAATGTAAAGACACACTTGTGTAAACACCGGTGTGACCGGTGTTGCCAGATAGAGTCCCACCCACCCAAAGCACTCTTTACCCGCAAAAGTCAGAAGGAAAATCGCGGTGAACCGCCCAATCTGGCAACACTGGTGAGTGACGGCTGCAGATTCAGTGCTGATGCGGATATTTATGTTCAATTTTTGGAAAGTCCTGCGTGAATATCTATTTTTTTAAACAAAGTTGAACGTTCTAAGGTCTAAGGAGATTCAATCAGTAAAATGAAGACATCAGTTGAGTTTGTAATACATGTTAAAACAGAATAAAAGCCTTTTTGCGGCATAAAACCGATCTTTGAAGTTTTCTTGAACTAATATTAAAATCTCGTCTCGTTCTCGCGAACTCTGTAATTTGTCTCGTCTCGAGAGTTATGTGTATCGTTACACCCCTAGTTTAAATTATGACGCTTTAGTTGACGATACATCGTAATGTACACTTTTAGGAATGTCATGATTATGTTTTGTAGATTTCCGTCTAAATTTACAATTATTTAGCTTTCAAATGATACCAACTTTGTCTAATTATACCAAGAAATAAGAAAAAATATGGCATTTTCAACCATGCCTGCTTTTATTTTTACATTACACTAATTAGCCATTAAAGCTGCAGTATGTAGCTTTTTTTATGAACATATTTCTTCACTCTGTCACTACCTCCTGACAGACTGATGTTAGCCAGGTAATCTCTGAAAAAAAATTAAAAAAAATATTGTCCCCTTGCTTCTCCAGGTGGTAAATAAGCATTTCTAAAAAGAAAAGGTGACCCGCCATTTTCCAGCCAATAAAAACAGAGTTTGTAACCAGCCAATAAAAACAGAGCTTGAATTTGAATCAGCCAATAAAAACAGAGCTTGAATTTGAAATTCAACAGACCACAAGGGGGCAGAGCCACATATGGCTCTGAGGGGGAGGGATCAGAATGCTTTGCCTGTTGAAAATATTTCTAACTGCTGCAGTTCTACAGAAACTGCATACTGAACCTTTAAGTGGGCACTTCAAGCCAAATTTAATACGCTCTAACTTATATATTATGGGGACTTTGAAGATCATTTTGGTATAATCTCAAGGTCTTTTCAAGGCATTTTTAATGACATACGTAAAGTGATTACAATGAGGTTTGTCTTCCTTAAAGTGGTTCGTGAGATGTTTTACCAACTAGTAAAAGGCTGACAAAAATCCTTGCATGACCCGTTTGAGGTCAGATTATCTGACGGGGATCAGGCTCAGCTACACCATAACCAAACTATAGCTAGGGATGCACCGATAAATCGGCCGGCCGATCGATCGGCCCCGATTTCCTTAATTTGGGGAGATCGGTGATCGGCCGATCTTTAATGAGAAGCCGATTTTATCCACTGATCGCATCTGCCTCCGCAAAGGTTGGAAAATCATGAAAATTTAGGGTGCATTTTGATCTTTTAACACCTGAAAATCGGTATCGGCCAAAATCGGAATCGGCAGGTCAGACTTTCTAAAAATCGGTGATCGGCCAGAAAATTGAAATCGGTGCACCACTACTATAGACCAAAGCTTTCCAACTAAATTCAAGAAGGTTGAAGACAAAAACAACTGGACTGTATTTTGTAACAGAAGACGTTTCGCTTCTCATCTGAGGAGCTTTCTCAATTCAAAGAAGAGTGTGGGGTTCGAGTTATAAAGCTGAGCAAAGCTAGGTACATATTCGGATGGCCCTATTGCTCCTTACAATACAGGTTTGTATATATAATCTTCACTAGCATATCCAACTAAATTGCTCAAGGGGCCAGTTTTTGAAAGCCAAGAGCTCAGGGGCCAAACATCTCGCAGTTATTGTCATTGAGGAAGTGTGTTTTACGGTTTAAAGCAAGGGTGGGCAACATTTTTTACCAGAGGGCCAAATCAAGGTATTTAAAGCAATTGAAGGGTCACATAGAGAAATAGTATAGATTTTCTTTAAGATAATCTGGAACAATTATTTCAGGCTAGGGGTGGGCGATATGGCTCAAAAATTATATCGTGATATTTCAGAGTATTATCACGATAACGATAAATTTCGTGATATAACCTAAAATAAAAATAATAATAATCAAATGTATTTATTTGACTAAATTAACTTAAGATGTTGCTTTGCAGTATTATATAAAATTTTAAAAAACAACAAGGGGTAATTTTACTGAAATTACTTTATTTAGTAAAGTATTTAGTCTCCAAGTAAAACTACACCTGCACTTTAGTTTTTGTGGTGGTTTTTTTATCTATATTTTGTGCATACTTTTTCAATCTAAATAACAGATCATTTTTAAAGTGCAGGTGTAGTTTCCTAAAATAACTAGCCTAAATAAAATGACGCTTTTTTTGAGCATAAATGAAACCTACAACAAATTATATGTTGCCTTTAAATGAGCTGTAACTTCTACAAGTTGATCAGCTGACCCTGAAACTTGTTCGTGCTTCAGCTTCATCTGTTCATGCAGGAACGTGTCATTTTTTTAACTGAACTGTGTCTGATGGAGTGACTGTGGAGCCGCGCGTTTGTAACACAGTTTACAGAGGTGGACACGCTGCACCGCGGCTGCTCAGAGCGGAGCGGGGGAGGAGGGGACATTTGAGCTGTCTGTGCCTGCAGAGCAGGGGGGAGAGAAGTTGAGACGCGCGCGCGTTGTTTTTAACATTTTAGCAGTAACTAATTAGCGTTTTACACCAGTACAGACTGTTGAGTGGAGGTGCGCAGTTGTTTTAAAGCGCTCGGGTGTTAAGGGGCGGGGCGCCCTGACGTATTACATCATGAAATTAGCATATCATGATATAAGTTTTTTGCCCGGGCAAGCTTTTTATACCGGTATTACCGGTAACGATATGATATGGCCCAGCCCTATTTCAGGCTTTTTCTAATTGTAGTAAAGTTAGCATGTTTGATTAAAAACGTCTCCTCAATACTCTAGAAGACATATTCTTTGTAAACTGGCTAAAGACAATATGCGTGTTAGCCAGGGATGCACGATATTGGATTTTTGGCCGTTAACCGATTCTATAATATACTTTCCTTTGTCAGAACATAGTCCTCTTATTTAGTCTTACTTGCCACAAAAATTGTGCAACAGCTGTAAGAGGTGGTGACATATATTCAGTAAAAGCCATTTGATATGCATAGCACTTATTGTATATTAAATGAAAAGTGTTAAATGTTATTTATTAGCATTAGTCCCCTGCGATACTGTCTCACTTGTGGAGACTTGTTCCAGGTTCCTATGTGCAGTGTGGGATCCTCTGCACTCCTGTGCATGAAGAACAGCCTTTTTAAGTTAAATGTTTTTGTGTATCCATGGTGCCATAAGACTAATCATGCTAACGGGGCTAACATGACGTCCAAATGTCTGTGGTAAAACTCACCCAACAAGTTGTGCTATCGGCTATTAGCTTCTCAATGACGTCAGTAATGACAGCTTGTAACTCGGGTAAGGCTACGTCGGAAAAATATCTCCGACTGGGGACGACGTAGCGAGACTCAACGTAGTCCAAAAATCTTCGGAATCCGACATCATCAGCAACAACAAAAAACTTCCACACCACTGACATATTGAACTTTCCTCTCCGCCGTGATCAGATAAGGTAGGTGCGCGTGACGTCATCACGTTGTGTTGGCGCTGCATGCATCCTTGTCACTGGTTTGTCACACAAAAACAGCGCTTTTTATATCGGCGAGTTATTTTGATGGAATGTCCGATATTTAACTTTAACAATAATATCGGCCAATACCGATACAGATAATATCGTGCATCCCTAGTGTTAGCTTAAATATGTACCTGTAAATATATAGTTGCTTTTCTGAGTTTTTAAGGTTCAGTCTAGGTCTGGAAACGCAACGACATCAGGAAAAAGGTTTTGGCTTTTCTTAATCCAAAAGTTTTTGATGTACCGGTAGTTGTCCAAGATGTTTAAAGGTCCACTGACATCATCTTTGAACTTTGCATAAAATGATACAAGATATATATCTTGTATCATTCAACTATGTTCGTTGTTGCAAACAAATGATAAATTAATGAAAATTCCTTTCAAACTGAGTTTAAAATTAAAAACCGTGTTTCTTCATGGAAAATCCGACTACACGCGAATGCAACATCTGTGACGTAGGAAGGAGGACCTTCAGTCTGCGTGCTAGGATAACTCATAACGTATTCTCTGCCAGATCGCCTTTTTTTTTGTATAACTTGAAAAATGCTGGTACGTTGTGTCGCATTTGGGTGTTCTAATATCATCAGTGAACAAGTGAGCCTTTTCACTTTCCCAAAAGATGTAAGACCTTCGTCAAGAATGGAATAAATAAAGCTGCCCCCCCTCGTGAGCTCCCTCGCTTCCTGAAAAGGTAAGACTAAAAAAAATACGGGTGCGGACCTAAATTAGAACCTGCTGTTTCTTGTTCATCTAACTTCCTGCTTCCCAAACTGAAGACAAATCGCTCAAATCTTAACTTAGATTGATAATTTCGTCGTTTTATTTCTTGTTCGCCATGAATATTTAAAAGGGGTGTTCTAAAGACGTTCTCCTTGCAACGTCACAGACGTTGCATTCACGTGTAGTTGGATTTTCCATGAAGAAACGGTTTTTAATTTTAAACTCAGTTTGAAAGGAATTTTCATTAATTCATCATTTTGTTTGCAAAAACGAACATAGTTGAATGATACAAGATATATATCTTGTATCATTTTATGCAAAGTTCAAAGATGATGTCAGTGGACCTTTAAGTTATATACAGTATATATATATATA
>JBBPBX010002015.1:71873-82284 GCA_038048925.1 Garcialebias charrua | reverse complement strand
TGATTAAAGTAGATGTGATTTCCTACATTTTGGTGTTTTTTAAAAGGTTGTTAAAAATCTATGTTTACCGTACTTTCCGCCCTAAAAGTCGCACTGCCCTATATGTCGCATCAGTCCAATTATGTCCAATAAAGTGGAAAAATCCATAAACGTGTCGCACCTCCGTATATCCATCCATCCATCCATTTTCTTCCGCTTATCCGGGGTCGGGTCGCGGGGGTAGCAGCCTAAGTAGGGAGGCCCAGACTTCCCTCTCCCCAGCCACTTGGAGCAGCTCCTCTGGGGGAATCCCAAGGCGTTCCCAGGCCAGCCGAGAAACATAGTCCCTCCAGCGTATCCTGGGTCTTCCTCTGGGTCTCCTCCCGGTGGGACATGCCCGGAACACCTCACCAGGGAGGCGTCCAGGAGGCATCCTAACCAGATGCCCGAGCCACCTCAACTGGCTCCTCTCGATGTGGAGAAGCAGCGGCTCTACTCCGAGTCCCTCCCGGATGACTGAGCTTCTCACCCTATCTCTAAGGGAGAGTCCAGCCACCCTGCGGAGAAAACTCATTTCAGCCGCTTGTATCCGAGATCTTGTTCTTTCGGTCATAACCCAAAGCTCATGACCATAGATGAGGGTGGGAACGTAGATCGATCGGTAAATTGAGAGCTTTGCCTTTTGACTCAGCTCTCTCTTCACCACGACAGACCGGTACAGCGCCCGCTTCACTGCGGACGCTGCACCTATCCGCCTATCGATCTCACGCTCCAGTTTTCCCTCATTCGTGAACAAGATCCCGAGATACTTAAACTCCTCCACTTGGGTAAGGACCTCCTCCCCGACCCGGAGAGGGCACGCTACCCTTTTCCGGCTCAAGACCATGGCCTCGGATTTGGAGGAACTGATCCTCATCCCGGCCGCATCACATTCAGCTGCAAACCGCTCCAGCGAAAGCTGTAGATCACGAGCTGATGAAGCCAATAGGACCACATCATCTGCAAAAAACAGAGAAGCGATTCTAAGGCCACCAAAACGGATCCTCTCAACACCTTGGCTGCGCCTAGAAATTCTGTCCATAAAAGTTATAAACAGAATCGGTGACAAAGGGCAACCTTGGCGGAGTCCAACTCTCACCGGAAACGAGCCTGACTTACTGCCGGCAATGCGGACCAAGCTCTGACACCGGTCGTACAGGGACCTAACAGCCCATATCAATGGGCCTGGTACCCCATACTCCCGGAGTACCCGCCACAGAACCCCCCGAGGGACGCGGTCGAATGCCTTTTCCAAGTCTACAAAGCACATGTAAACTGGTTGGGCAAACTCCCACGCACCCTCCAGGACCCTGTTGAGGGTGTAGAGCTGGTCTAGTGTTCCACGACCAGGACGAAAACCACACTGCTCCTCCTGAATCCGAGGTTCGACTATCCGACGGACCCTCCTCTCCAGAACCCCTGAATAGACCTTACCAGGGAGGCTTAAGAGTGTGATCCCTCTATAGTTGGAACACACCCTACGGTCCCCCTTTTTGAATAGGGGAACCACCACCCCAGTCTGCCAATCCAAGGGAACTGCCCCCGATGTCCACGCGATATTGCAGAGTCGCGTAAGCCAACACAACCCCACAACATCCAGAGCCCTAAGGAACTCAGGACGAATCTCATCCACCCCCGGAGCCTTGCCACCGCGGAGCTTTTTAACCACCTCGGCGACCTCAGCACCAGAGATTGGAGAGCCCGACCCAAAGTCCCCAGGCTCCGCTTCCTCAGTGGAAGACGTGCCAGTAGGATTGAGGAGGTCTTCGAAGTATTCCGCCCACCGACTCACAACATCCCGAGTTGAGGTCAACAGCACGCCATCCCCACCATAAATGGTGTTGGTCGCGTACCGCTTTCCCCCCCTGAGACGCCGGATGGTGGACCAGAATCGCCTCGAAGCCGTACGGAAGTCATTCTCCATGGCCTCTCCGAACTCCTCCCACGCCCGAGTTTTTGCCTCAGCAACCACCCGAGCCGCATGCCGCTTGGACTGCCGGTACCTATCTGCTGCTTCCGGGGTCCCACAGGCCAAAAAGGCCCAATAGGACTCCTTCTTCAGCTTGACAGCATCCCTCACCGCCGGTGTCCACCACCGGGTTCGAGGGTTGCCACCACGACAGGCACCAACAACCTTGCGGCCACAACTCCGATAAGCTGCCTCGACAATAGAGGCGCGAAACATGGCCCACTCGGGCTCAATGTCCCCCGCCTCCCTCGGAACGTGTTCAAAGCTCTCCCGGAGGTGGGAGTTAAAGCTCCGTCTTACGGGAGACTCTGCCAGACGTTCCCAGCAGACCCTCACAATACGTTTGGGTCTGCCAGGTCTGACCGGCATCCTCCCCCACCATCGGAGCCAACTCACCACCAGGTAGTGGTCAGTTGACAGCTCCGCCCCTCTCTTCACCCGAGTGTCCAGGACATGCGGCCGCAGATCAGATGAGACGACAACAAAGTCGATCATTGAACTACGACCTAGGGTGTCCTGGTGCCAAGAGCACATATGGACACCCTTATGCCTGAACATGGTGTTCGTTATGGACAATCCATGACGAGCACAGAAGTCCAACAACAGAACACCACTCGGGTTCAGATCAGGGGGGCCGTTCCTCCCAACCACACCCCTCCAGGTCTCACTGTCATTGCCCACGTGAGCGTTGAAGTCCCCCAGCAGAACAAGGGAGTCCCCAGGAGGCGCACCCTCCAATACCCCCTCCAAGGACTCCAAAAAGGGTGGGTAATCTGCGCTGCCGTTCGGCGCATAGGCACAAACAACAGTCAGAGCCCGTCCCCCCACACGTAGGCGAAGGGAGGCTACCCTCTCGTTCACCGGGGTGAACCCCAACGTACAGGCACCAAGATGGGGGGCAACAAGTATGCCCACTCCTGCTCGGCGCCTCTCACCAGGGGCAACTCCAGAGTGGAAGAGTGTCCAACCCCTCTCAAGGAAACTGGTTCCAGAGCCAGAGCCATGCGTTGAGGTGAGTCCGACTATTTCTAGCCGGAACCTCTCAACCTCACACACTAGCTCAGGCTCCTTCCCCACCAGAGAGGTGACATTCCATGTCCCAATGGCCAGCTTCTGTAGCCGAGGATCAGACCGCCAGGGTCCCCGCCCTCGGCCACCACCCATTCCACCTCCGTATACGTCGCATCTATTATGCGTCACCGCTGACGCATCGCGTATGTTACGCGTCACCGCTGACAACCCGGAAATGTGGGCCGGTGTTTTGCCAAAAATGGATTGGCTGTGAAATGGCCACGGGAGCGTTCACGGTAGGACTTTAACAAGATTAACACTTAAAAACAATTGTTTGTTTGCTGAAAATTATAGCAAAGATGTGTCTGAGCTGAACTTTTCCTTAATAAATGCACGTAATGGTCAAATCAGCTGGATTTAAAAATTACTGTAGTTTTTCTACATGCAAAACGTGCACCCGCATGGGTGGGAACGCTGCATTTCTTTAAAATTTAACAATGGAGGAGGAGATGTGTGTGCGGCGCACACACCTCCTCCGCGTCTGTCCCACAATAAATACAGAGGACAGATGATGTCTCCCTGCAGCGCGTCTGTCCCACAATAAATAAAGAGGACAGCTGATGTCTCCCTGCAGCGCATCTGTCCCACAATAAATACAGAGGACAGATGATGTCTCACTCCAGCGCGTGCTCGCGTCTGTCCCACAATAATGATGATGATGATGATGATGATGATGATGATGATGATGATGATGATGATGATGATGATGATGATGATGAATTCAATTTATAACGCACTTTTCATTAGTGAAAATCTCAAAGTGCTACACACATTGAATGCTACACACATTCATACACCGGTAGCGGCAGACTACCATGCAAGGTGCTTTCCAGTCCTACCGGGAGCAACTCAGGGTTAAGTGTCTTGCCCAAGGACACAACGACACATGGTGTGGGGAACCGGGATTCGAACCACCAACCTTCCGATTGGGGGACGACTGCCATTACCACTACGCCACGGCCGCCCTTAATAAATAAATACAGAGGACAGCTGATGTCTCCCTGCAGCGCTAGCTCGTGTCTGTCCCACAATAAATACAGAGAACAGATGATGTCTCCCTGCAGCGCGCGCTTGCGTCTGTCCCACAATAAATACAGAGGACAGACGATGTCTCCCTGCAGCGCGCGCTCGCGTCTGTCCCACAATAAATAGAGAACAGATTATGTCTCCCTGCAACGCGTCTGTCCCACAATAAATACAGAGGACAGATTATGTCTCCCTGCAGCGCGCGCTCGCGTCTGTCCCACAATAAATACAGAGGACAGATGATGTCTCACTCCAGCGCGCGCTCGCGTCTGTCCCACAATAAATACAGAGGACAGATGATGTCTTCCTGCAGCGTGTCTGTCCCACAATAAATACAGAGGACAGATGATGTCTCACTTCAGCGCGCGCTCGCATCTGTCCCACAATAAATACAGAGGACAGATGATGTCTCCCTGCAGCGCGCACTTGCGTCTGTCCCACAATAAATACAGAGGACAGATGATGTCTCCCTGTAGCGCGTCTGTCCCACAATAAATACAGAGGACAGATGATGTCTCCCTGCAGAGCGTCTGTCCCACAATAAATACAGAGGACAGATGATGTCTCCCTGCAGCGCGTCTGTCCCACAATAAATACAGAGGACAGATGATGTCTCACTCCAGCGCGTCTGTCCCACAATAAATACAGAGGACAGATGAGGTCTCACTCCAGCGCGTCTGTCCCACAATAAATACAGAGGACAGATTATGTCTCCCTGCAGCGCGTCTGTCCCACAATAAATACAGAGGACAGCTGATGTCTCCCTGCAGCGCGTCTGTCCCACAATAAATACAGAGGACAGATGATGTCTCCCTGCAGCGCGCGCTCGCGTCTGTCCCACAATAAATACAGAGGACAGATGATGTCTCCCTGCAGCGCGCGCTCGCGTCTGTCCCACAATAAATACAGAGGACAGATGATGTCTCCCTGCAGCGCGCGCTCGCGTCTGTCCCACAATAAATACAGAGGACAGATGATGTCTCCCTGCAGCGTGCGCTCGCGTCTGTCCCACAATAAATACAGAGGACAGATGATGTCTCCCTGCAGCGCGTCTGTCCCACAATAAATACAGAGGACAGATGATGTCTCCCTGCAGCGCGCGCTCGCGTCTGTCCCACAATAAATACAGAGGACAGATGATGTCTCCCTGCAGCACGCGCTCGCGTCTGTCCCACAATAAATACAGAGGACAGCTGATGTCTCCCTGCAGCGCGCGCTCGCGTCTGTCCCACAATAAATACAGAGGTCCTCTGTATATATTGTGGGACAGACGCGAGCGCGCGCTGCAGGGAGACATCATCTGTCCTCTGTATTTATTGTGGGACAGACGCGCTGCAGGGAGACATCAGCTGACCTCTGTATTTATTGTGGGACAGACGCGGAGAAGATGTATGTACGCCGCACACACATCTCCTCCGCTGCTTATGCCGGGTACCCACCGAACGCGTCCAAACGCTCCTGTCGGCCCCTTTTGGCCGCTTGTCACTGTTCACACTGAAGCCACTGAAGACGCGTCTGATGACGCGCACTGGGAGGAGGCAGAGGAGGGGGTCTGGCTCCTTTTCCGGTCGGGTTGTTTGTTTGATGCACACCGGGCAGATAAAATCAGCTGTACGTGAGCCTCGTTACTACTTGAGTGGGTTTTCTACGAGCCGAACTGCAGCTCCAAAAGCCTTTGTTGAGATTAAAACGTTTTATGTTTGGGGTGATCGTACGCTCGAGCGGACAGCAGCAACTGTAAAAATGCCATGTTTCTTACCGGAGGCTGGTTTCTTCATGGAGGCTCGATGGGGTAAGTTTAAAAAGTCCAAAAAAAGTCCCGTTGTCGTTGCGTCATCACATAGCAGAGTCTTTCCTGATTGGTTGCTGCGACGCGTCAAGCAGCCAAAGGTCAACTAGGCGAACTTTGGTGGCTCGACGCTTCGGCTGCGTCGCATGCACGGAAATGAACTGCCGCGCCGCTTCAAACATTCAAAATGCGCCGCTTCACGATTCGACGCGCCTCGACGCGTCTCCACATAGACTTTCAATGTAAACCGGCCGCTTCCGCTGCCCGAAACGTGTTTGGTCGGTACCCGGCATCAGAGCGAGAGGGAAAAAAAGGAGCGAAACTGCTGTTTCGTGTCATTTCTAATATTCCCTTGTTAATAAATCTGACAAATTCATTCATTTCCTCATTTCAGTCATGGAGACAGCGAGGAGGAAGCGATCACTTGACTTTTGGCAAAAAAAAAAAAAACTAAAGAAAAGCCACTGGAACGTTCACTGAAATCAGCATCACTATAAGCCTGCATCGCGAACTCATTCCTGCCTTCTGAGTCACTCCAGAGTTCGGCAATCATCGGCGAGGTTTCCGGATTCTTCCGGGACTCCGGCGTTTTTTTGTGTTTTTTTACACTCGCCTTGCCCAAATGCAAAAATGAAAATAGACATCATATTCTACTACAGTAATTGTCCAATATGGTGAATTGTTACTGTCACGGTGGGTGTTGTCCTTTAAGAAGTTGTGTTGTGTTTAAAATTAGTGTTTATGTAATTTCAGTTTACAAATCCAATATAAGTTTCATTCGGTCAAGGCAGTCATATTTGTTCATAACTTTATTATTGATAAGCCTGAGGGTTGCTGGATCCAAGCAAACAATTGCCTGAAGGCACCCTGTCAAAATAAGAGAGTTCCCGGATCCTGTAAGATCTGGCTCAAATTAAGCCCTGATTTATCCACTTAGTTTTCATTTTTGCTCATAAATACAGTCAAAATGTGCCACCTTTTAGTTTAATCGGAGGACCCACCCTTGGTGTTTCAGGACCCAGAACTTCAAGAACAACTCTGGACCACTTTATTAAGAGAACGTGAAGAAGAAGAAGGACAACGATGGAGGACAAAGAGTTGAGACACTACTGAGTTTTTAAGACAGGTGTCCTCCCGCATGTCTTTCCTGCAGGACAACCCACCTGGATCAACCTTCACCTCTTCCTTTTGATCACTTATTAGGGGTGCAGGAAAAAAAAATCCATTTTTTTAAAGAATCTAGATTCTTAGTCCTGGCGATTCAGAATCGATTCTAAAAGCCCCAAATAGATTTTTTTTTTTTACATTAAAACCCAAAAGATAAAGAAAATAAAACCATATCTCACAGTATATGAAAGAATACATAAAATGAAAGGTGGCAGAAAGAAGAAGAAATCTTATTTTATCTGCCCCTTTTTTCAAAACCAAAACAAGTTCAAACAATCAATTCAAACAATAATCTTCTATAAGTAACAGAGCAAAAAGCTAACCCAATACTGTACTGGTTATTTAAGTTACAGAATTTAATGCATTCCTGTATTATTTGTTCCTATTTTTGGTATAAATATCAAACGATGCAAAAAATTTGATACAATAATTTGTTACATTTGATTTGAAAATTTGATACAATAAATATGCAAAAACTATGGGGAGACTGGTCCTTTTCTGTTGCCGGCCCAAAAGCCTGGAACAGCCTCCCCCTTGAGCTGCGTGCCACCTCTGACCTGACTCTGTTTAAATCCAGACTGAAGACCCACTTGTTCAAAAAAGCTTTCAGTGTGTAACTTTTATTACTTTGGTATTTTAGTATGTAGCATTTTTTATTTCCATTGCCTTCTTTTATTGCTGTTGTTTTTTATTCTATTTTCACTGATTTATTGTACCGGTTTTTATATTTTCTGTCCTGTTAAGCACCTTGGTCAATGCAAGGCATTGTAGGAAAGTGCTATACAAATAAAGTTTATTATTATTATTATTATTATTATTATTATTATTATTATTATTATTATTATTATAAGGAACCTAAAATCGTTGTTTTAAATAAATGTTCCATTTGTTTACATTGTTGTTTAATGTTTTCAGTTTAAAATTATTGTTTTAAATAAATGTTCTATTTGTTTACATTGTTGTTTAATGTTTTCAGTTTAAAATTATTGTTTTAAATAAATGTTCCATTTGTTTACATTGTTGTTTATTCTTTTCAGCTTGTCAGTTACAAAACTGAAACTAAATTTATGACCATTTTAATAGAAAAATCGTTTCTGAATCAAAAATCGTTTCTGAATCAAAAATCGATTTTGAATCGAATCGTGACACCAAAAATCAGAATCGTATCGACAGGGGCGGATCTACTGGGGTGGCATGGGGTGGCAGTTGCCACCCCAACAGAGAGCCTTGCCACCCTGTTTGCCTCCCCAGCTGGACATTACGAACGTGAAACTCTTTTTTCCGACAACATTGAATGCAGCAAAATGTACCGGTAGTGATGTGGTCCACACTCCTTACCAGTTGGTGGCGGTAATGCACACCTATAGACCTCCATTAAACTCATCAAGAAGAAGAAGAAGCATTGTTTACAACTGAGTTCTGACTGAGTGGTGGCGGGAAGTGAGAAATGAAATGAAAAGAAGACTAAACACAGCAGTATGAGAGGAAACAGGTAAAACAAGTATTAAATATGTCCCTTTTAGAAAAGTAATTGCAGTAGTAGGCAATGCAAGGGGGAGAGCGGTTGTCTCCTGTAAAGACGCCAAGTCAAAGTCGAGTACCGTCTGGCTTTACTATTTTCAACGAGGCGGCTAGCTTAACCACAGTATTCAGAACCAGTCACGGCTTTGCTCAGAGTAGGTCTGGCAAAAATGGCGAAAATTTTACGTCAATAGACATATGCCAACTTTTTGTTCTAACTCCAAATTGTTTTTGAAAAATTCATGCGGTGTTGCACTCTAAATCAGCACTGTTTTGTTGTTGTTGTTGTTGTTGTTGTTGTTGTTGTTGTTGTTGTTGTTGAAGAGAGGCCAGATTACACACACAGCCAGGGTCCAGCACCAAGCCAAGATGAAGGTCCCCCTCCAAAAAGAATGTCAGCACTGGTTCATCTTTTAGGAAAGACATTTCACCAGGTCAGTGTGCCCAGCCCACTAAATCCATCAGAACCACAGCTGAAGAAGAGCTGAAGAAGTACCTGGAAGTCCCTCCACTGACTCTCTCAGAAGACCCTTCTCCAGTGGTGGAGATTTCATGAGGGAGAGTTTCCTCTACTGTCTAAAATAGCTAAACGTTACCTGTGCATCCCTGGCACCAGCGTCGCTGCAGAACGAGTGTTCTCTACAGCAGGAGACATTGTGACTGCACAGCGCAGCACTCTTACTCCTGACCATGTCGATAAGCTTATTTTTCTGCAAAAGAATCTAGTCATTACTGATTAAAAAGAGTTCTATATCATACCATTTAGATGGTTTACAAATTACAGTTCTGAAGTGTTTTTATACAGACATGCACAAGATTTGAGATTTTGTTTTAAAGATTTACCATGCAACATGATTGAGACTGAAGTCTGTACATTTCACATTTAGTTTGTTTTGAAAATGTAGCAAATGTTAGCAATATGGTTAAAAAAACAACTGTGAAATCTGTATTTTATTTTGAGTTAAATGTTTGACCTGTTACACTCTGTTTACTTTTGTATTCTGTGATGAACCTGAGACCTGTCCAGTGTCCCCCGCCTCTTGAACAGTTACTGCTGGATATGGGCACCTGCGATCTAATAAGAAAAAAACGGGTAAAGATAAAGATAATCAATGATGGATGGATGGATTTTGTTTAAAAGATTTACCAAATACTGTACTGTATATTTAATAAATCTTTTAAACAAAATCCTTCCATACATATTTGAAATATGGATGAATGCAATATGATTAGGAGTGTGAAGTTTTTTGTTTTTTTAGTTAAATGTTTATGCAGTATAGTTTACTTTTGTATTTTGAAATACTTGTGATGGACTTGAGACTTGTCCGGGGTGTCCCCCACCTCTCGCAGTGCTGGATATGGCACCAGTGACCTCCAGGACCCGATAAGGATAAAGCGGGTAAAGATTATGGATAGATGGATTTTGTTGAAAAGATTTACCAAACAAATCTTTTAAACAAAATCTATCCATACACATTTGAAACATGGACAAATGCAATATGATTGACTGTGAAGTATTATTTTTTTGGTTAAATGTTTATGCAATATAGTTTACTTTTGTATTTTGAATTATTTGTGATGGACTGGAGACATGTCCAGGGTGTCCCCTGCCTCTCGCACAGTGACTGCTGGATATAGGCACCAGTGACCTCCAGGACCCGATTAAAGCTGCTGCATTCTATTCATATACCCATCTGCTCACAATTCAGGCTGCTGTATTTATTTATACTGTATTATTTGACATTATTAATGTTTGCTACAAGCATACATTATTGTTTTAAATAAATGTTTTATTTGTTTACATTATTGTTTAATCTTTTCATGATTTCAATTGAAAATCGTTTCAGAAT
>JBBPBX010002015.1:45545-71663 GCA_038048925.1 Garcialebias charrua | reverse complement strand
ATACATATATATATACATATATATATACATACAGACATACAGGTGTGTGTGGAGGAGGGTGTTGCCACCCACTGAAACATCCTTGCCACCCTCTTGCCACCCCATAGATATTTTTCTAGATCCGCCCCTGCTTGAAGCACCCAATACTGAATTATCCATTAAAAAAACACTTTACATACATTGAAAGCAGCACTCTTTTATTTTGACAATTGTAAACAGATTAACGTATTTACACTTTGGCACATCATCTATCACCTGACATAATAATCCCAACAGCAACAAAAGCAGTCAAATCAGTAGACGTGGTGATGGATTGTCAAAAAAAAAGTGAGCGTAGACTGTACATTTTGGCTTATTTGACTTTTTTCTGTAAATACCAGTGTTGTGGTTGGTGTGGATGAAAGGAAATATCACTGAGTTTTTCTAATAATAATTCATCTATGACTTCCTGTGCACAAGTGTATGCACAAATCTCACCTTATTTGGATGTAAAGAAGCACTTCTATAAGCCGGGTGCAGTTGGACAGGTGGACACGCTTGTCTGTGTGGACGGACGTGTTGCTCCATCCAACCTGACCCTGTCGTGAACTTTTTGCTGCCCTTGCGATCCATCCGTATCATTTACCCACTGCCCTCCCAGCTGTCTCGCCCTAACGCAAGGAGGCGTGAAACACCTCGTAATGCTCAATCACAGTAGGGCACCGCATGCTTGGAGCCATCCAGAGTGACAGCACAGGACCAGGGAGCCGGGCGGCTGAGGGGCGAAATGCCACATCGCCCTCAGGGAAAGGAAGAGAGGGAGGTGGAGGAGGAAGGGTGAGAAGGGAGAGGAGGGGGTGAGAAGATGCAGTTAAGATGGTCTGTGCTGTATTTAAAATACAGCACAGACCATCTTAACTGCATAAAGAAGTTGCTATAATGTTGGAAGATGAGTGAACAGATCTTTAATTATTTTTAAATTAAAGAGCTGGCGTTCCTCGAAAGTTTTTTCCTGCCAGATTTTACAACCAAGATACGATGGAATTATTGCCGTTTGGATCAAACCTTGAAAATACCTTCCTGCGCAATCTCATGCAATACTATGATATTTACATGATATGCAGTTAGAGAGGACATGGAGGTAGTTGCACTGAGGACAGAGGATGCAGAGGACAGAGTGAGATGGAGGAGGATGACTCGCTATGGCAACCCCTGAAGAGGGAAAAGCCAAAAGAAGAAGAAGAAGTGATACTATGATATTGCATGATCTGTTAGCACTATGTGTTATAGTTGACTACTAGCACATTAATTTGTAGCTCCGTGTCTGAAAAATTCACAGATGTACAGACATTTTTGTGAAGGCTAAGGACAGTTAGCTGTGACAATCATCTTGAATTTGGTTGACTACTAAATTTAACTTATTTTATTAAAGTTTCATTAAAATATGTTCAGTGAAACATTAAAAATAAAGCAAAAACATGCTCCTGCTCAAAAAATAAAAATTATCAGTCATGTTAGTATTTAAATTGTATTTTCTGGCATTTGCTCAAAATAAAAATCCATACCAGGGACCGCAACAATTTCTGCGGTTCATGACAGATTAATTAAATGCATTAACGCGAATGTGGCGTCTTTCCTGCGGAGCTGTAGGGATGGATGTAGCAGAGATGAAGAAGACAGGGTTTTCCGCCAGTGAGCGGAGTGCTGGAAGTGAGAAACACTGGAGGACTGAGAGGAGAAGAAGGAGGAGGGGTGGAGAGAAAAAAGTGGATAGAGAGATGCAACAGACGGAAGTCACACTTGTGAAGGTGTGAGGTCTTGATCACGTTTAAAGGCAGCTCTTTGGACTGCTGTTTGAAAACGCATCGACACTCCATTTTACTCTGAAGCTTTTTTATCTTTTTTAATGTAGTATACTGTTAAATAATGTTGATTTTTAAAAATATTTTCCAAAGTTTATGAACGTACACGTGTGAATTTTTCTCTTGAGATTAAAACATGTAGTTTTGCATGGAACTATTATCTTCTCTATTTAAGATTACTGTAACGGCAAGAATATCCCATTTCTACAGTTTAATGGGCATTTATTAGATTATTCCAGCACATGCTAATGTTGTGTACACACTGAAACACCTTAACCATCACTCAAGACACATTTTTTCTGACTCACTGGCACCTTCTCTACTTGTCAAAACCTGACTAGCTAGCATCTGAAAAAAAAATTGCACATACATACATGAGCCTGTGAAAGTGCGAGACTCCGATGCCGGCGAAAAGGCTCCAGCTGATGCATCTGAGAATCCAACGCTCTCTGCTCAAAGTCAGCACGGGGATTTGTGGATGGCAAAATGTAAACAAGAGAAGAAGAGGATGGGTCTTCCATTCTGGCAGAACCTCTCTTGTCCTTGTCCATGCCCTATGGACCCATGCCCAGGAGCAAGACCTCTCCTAGGCCAAGTTGCCCAATGGTCCAGTTAATCATATGCAGCGCGGTGAGGAAGCGTATGTTGTCCTATGCCAGTTTGTGCCTCCATAACTGGAAGGTGTTGAGGCTGGAGCTACAGTTGGGGAGGGGTGCCTGACACACTGGCTTGGCATTTGAAACCTTGGCTTGCATCTGAAGATGAGTGGATCCCTCAGAACCCTTAAAACCCCTCCCTATATTCCTCCTAGTGTCCAGGTCAAGCTGTGAGGTCACTGACCCCACTGACTGTGTGGACAGAAATCCTGCTGACCAACACAAAGAGTGACATTACAGCCTCTCAGCAGGGAGGTGAGGCTCTGAAGGGAAGCGTGTGGGAGTGTAGGCGTCATGGATGCGCCAGAAATTAAAGCATGCATCAAGGCTGTCACGATAGCTATGTTTACATGCGCAAAATTCTTTGACCGGATTGAAATGTTTTCATATTAACTAATTCAAATGTATTGTTTACATGGGCACAGTTGGTTCACGATAAGCGTTTACAAGCAGCAGGCTTTTATTCTGAACAGAAGCACTGACACGCGCAGAGCAGTAAACTCTTGTTTAAAAAAAAAAACACAGAAGAAGACGTTCTACTTCCAGTTTACTTCTGGGATGAATGTAAAACAAAGCTGAGCGGCCAAAATGGACCCGCGCCATGTTTTAATGATGGTGGAGACATTACTACACTCCCTGACTGAGCTACAGATAATATAGTGTGGGGGTGGGGGGGAATACAGATCATTTTGAGGTCACCAACCAGTTTTGATTCTCCGACATGCTAATATTATTAACATTAGCCAGGCAGAAATGACATAGGTCGCACATGCAGTCAGGTCAATTGTTCATGATTGGGGAAAAAAATGAACAGGTTAAGTGTTTACATGTGCTCTGTTTGAATTATGAATCCGCATAAATCACCCGTCTCATTCTAATTACAAATTATTTCGTATCGAGCTGAATAAACAAAACAAAAAATCCGAACGGGGCGTTTACACGACGCATTTAATCCGATTATTTATGTCCATGTAAACGTAGCTCATGACAGACCCCGAAACATCTCTCACTTTGACTCCTAAAAGCTGGACTTGTGTTCTTATTGTTTTTTCATGATCTGTAGTTTTAGCAGCTTAGTGTTGTCACCTACTGTGTAAGACTTTTTGCTATAAGTCTAAAATGACAGAGCCATGTCCTCTAGATGAGTTCTTCTGGATTATTGAGCACAAATCAGAACATTTTGCTACAAGCAACATACAGTGTATATGTACAAGCACTGGTATTCATGGCCGAGATGAGCGGTCCTCTTCTAACTCAAAGAGCATAAGGCAGTTTCTTACTGGGCTGTAGCAGTTGGGGACTAGTTGAACTCGAAATAACGAGAAACTACTGTAAGTCACTATTTTGCTGCGTCCTCATTGAATTCCGAATGTTTGCAACCACGTTGCACTGTTCTGTGTAGACTTTTTTTTGTTAACCATGGCTCATTTTTGTGAGCATAACTTGAAATGTGAATGCTTTGTATGTGAATGTTGCTGTAAAGTGCCCTGAGACAACTTTACTGTGATTTGATGCAATATACATAAACTGAATTGAATTGAATTGAAAGCCATATTTCAGGCCATGCACTTTATTTTGTTGCCCACCTTCATCCACATTTATACCATTCTTGGAAGCCACCTCCACATTTATGATTTAATCTGCTGGAGTATAATTTAAGAATGAAGACCTGTTTTTATAAAATAAATGTTGTTTATCATCAATAGAGTTTTAACATTGGACATGTTATCTGTCAAATGAGTGTCCATGCAGGCTTCACAATGCAGGTAGTCCCCGACTTACGATGTCATCGACATACGAGGTTCTGGACTTACGAGCTGACTAACGAACAGTAAAGTTGTACAGAACATACAGAAAATACACTGGTATGTGTTTTTAGATGAAAGTGTGTTAGCTAACCGTTTGTAAACAAAGTTCTGAGCATGTTTATGAACCAGTATGTACCTTTGTGTTGAAAAATGGGTGTTCGTAGTAGCGCTAGCATACATTTTCCGACTTACGACAGAAAATCCGGACTTACAAGCGACACGTGTTTCTGGTTCCGACATACCAATTTTCGTCTTACGAGCACCTCGTATGTACGGAACTCGCTCGTAAGTTGGGGACTACCTGTAACAGGATGAAGAAACTCAAAAATAAACTGAGAAGGCCTCAAGATGGGTTGAAGACATCCACAATAACTCTATTTGGAGAGAACAACATGTTTAACATGAGCCGTGGGACAGCTGTGGCTTAGTGGTAAGAGCAGTCGTCCTCCCATGCGAGAGCTGGGGGTTCGATTCCACCAGCAGCCACATGAAGTGTCCCTGGGCAAGACACTGAACCCCTCATTGCTTCCAATGTGTGTCCCATCACTGTATGAGTCTAAAAGAACTAATTAGTCTTTGTATAGATCTAGTAGAGTGCTGTATGAATTGGTAAATGAGGCACAGATGGTAGTAAAGCATTTTGAGTATCTTGATAAGATATAAAGTATAAGTAGCCTACAGTATACTGTATAAGTACAGTCCATTTATCATTTACCAACATACATGTGAAAAGACCATGGCACTCTGCAACTCATAAGGAAGCTGTGAACCCACATAAGCGTTTCAAGAAATTTTGGAGACATCCTTACTAATGCCGTTCACCAGCTAGTCACCAATGGGCTCTAACCAGTAAGATAATTGGTGTATGGTGTGATCCTCAGCCCTGCCATGAATCTTTCACAACACTGTTAAACCAACGTTTCCCCATACATCCCTTTATTTGAAACTTTTACCATAATTTTGAGGATGTGACATAAACTGATGAACAAGGTGCTTTTATTCTGTTGGTTTGATAAGGTTTTTAGCTCACATAATATGTCTACTATAAGGTGAAATAAATGCATAAAATGTGCACTTTTTCACTTTCAGTATCTGTTGTCTATGACTAAAACTATTCATCACTTGCATTTCATCTCATTCGCTGTACAGAATACCAAAAATAATCCTTAACTTCAGGTCTTACATTGTATCATTTGGATTGAATTTGGGAATTTTGTCTTTCTAAAACATACAATTAGTTAGGCTTATCCATTCTTTGATAAATGACCTTTGTATTTGTACCTGATATGATTGGTCTGAAACACTCAACCAACTCTACAAAACCAATCAAGTTCAGTCTTGACCATAAGTCCAAAATGTCTCTCAGGAGACCCTGAATTCTGATAGGCCGCAACATGAAATAGAAACTGAATTTATCAAGGCCGGTGAGAATTCAGGGGGTTGTAGCAGTCAGACTCTCAAACTTCCACACTCCTCGAGAGATCTCTTCCACAAAAAATAATGTCCTAAATTTAGAAGATGATTAATGCTGCATAAATATCTCCACTTTCTTACAGCCCATCCAATAACTCTGTCAAAATTACTCATAAATGTTATGGTGTTACTACAAACGTCAGAGGATCACCCCAGTCATCAAGATGGCTTTGTAGGTTCAAATGCAGTCCTTGATTATTATTATTGTTTTAGTCAATGTGACTAAAAGTGAGCAAAAATCGCAGTTTAATAATGCAGGCAGCAAGAAATCATTAAAAAGGACCTTGATACCACCTAAATAAGAACTTTTTGGAGGAATGCCAACCTCCTTCCCACACACACACGTCCAGTACATCTGTTCTCAGTACGCCTAAGTGCAGTTGTCTGACTACAGTATATAGCACTGTGAGCCCCTTTAAAATAAGGAAGCAAAGGCATGCAATGTGCTACAAACTTAGGTGTTGGCCGTTTGGCAGCCTTTCCACATATATTCATACAGTCATGGTTATTTTAACTTCCAGTGTGTCAAAAATGCATAAGACCTAAAATAGGTGCATGCACGATGCGGTGAGGTAAAAGGCGTGGTATGTAAGAAGAGCGTGAGTGCATCGTATCTGTGTGTTGATGTGTTTTGCATCAATGAGCGCTGCCACGATAGAGCAGCCTGAATTGACAGCGCAGCGGGGCTGGCCTCTGGCCGACTATGACCTTTGACAAGTCTCTGTCGCTTCTCACCTCTGCACAACAAGCTCTGTCATACCAGTGCACACACCATCACGTGCTCCTTCATCCCCCCTCTGCCGTACTCTTGTCTCTTCAATTAAAAGCTTAATGGATGTTTTAGCACTCTGCCACTTTGATGACAGCATCCTAATCTGCCAGTGTTGGATCACTCAGAAGCTGGAGGAGGAGGAGGGGTGGGGGTATTTTACAGGTTAGAAGGGGGCACTGACAGTATAATCATGGTCAGATGCTGCAGCAGGAGGGTTTCTTTTTTCTTTTCTTTTTTCACACGAAGCAGACCCAAAGGGGTGGTCCTGGGCAGGGCATCTCGCCGGAGAGCCTGGTCTCACCTCACTGACATGGAAGCCACCCTGGCTGTCACTTTGCATCTTTGACGCCTAGAGAGGGAGGCCGTGACCAGGCTGACAGGGGCAGCAGAAGGTGAGGAGCCAAAATGCTTAAGACACACTTGGCTCAGAGCCAAACTGCACTCCTCCTTCACTTTCAGTGGCACCCCCCCCCCCTCCTCCTTCCTCTTTTATTTCTATGCCCCTTCTGACACCTCTGGAGTATCTATGTGAACTTTTACACTTTATGATCTCTCTAACCTTTTCATCTTGGGCTTCAATTTGGAGAAGATTTATTTTTAAAGCGATTTGCTTGTGATGCTTTTTTATGCAGCTAGCTCTGTTTTAAGTAAAGCGCATTCCAGACAAATGGAATTAACAAAAAATATTGTCCACAAGAAACAGTGTGTGTTCTCCCGCTCACATGTACTTCAGATATTTGATACAGTTCACAAAGCAAAATATGTCACAAGCCACCTGACGCATTATAACAAAACTTTTAGTGACAAATCAATCGATGTACATCTACAACTGATTAACTTTTGAATCCAATTTAATTCTAAATAGCTACCACAGCCAATCGACCTTAGAATCACAAAAAAATTGCTATAATTCAGTCAATTTTACAGTTAATGTGGTTGTAGCTTACAGTCATTCACAAATCATAGCATCTTCAAGTAAGCTGGGATCTTCTTAAGGTCTCAGCTAAAACCATAGCTAAGCCATAATGTCACATTTTCAATTTGTGTTTTGATGAATGTGTTTATCCAAACGTGTGGAAAATTTCAAAACTTGTTCCGTTGTCTAAAAATCCTTACGAACCACTGATGAGGCAAAACAACAGGCCCAAAATCATCTTACCTGCCTTGAGTAAGTTGCTGGAAGGAGTTATATTTAAATAAATTTGACACTAATTTGATGTAAATTGTATTCAGTCTGATGCTCAGCACGCTTGTAAAGATGGTTACTCTACATGTACAGCACTGGCAGCGCTTACTGGTGACTGGTAAAGACAGATTTATAGCAAATGACTGGTAGGTGTGTTTCTTGATTTCAGTGCAGCAGTTGATAGTGTTGATCATGCACTTTTACTTTTAAAGGAAATCAGCTTATGGCTTTAAAAAAATCTGCATCAGGGGACTTCACAAGTAGTTACCTCATTAACAGGGAGCAATGGGTTATGTTCAGTGGTATATGTTCAAACATGTGGAATTCCACAAGGCAGCTGCTTAGGTCCTCTGCTTTTTGTAAATGACATGCCATATATACGTATTAAGTGAGGCATGCAACACAGTATATGCAAGTGATATGACTATAAATACAGCAGACTGAGAGACAGCTCTGTTCATCAGGCAGTCAGGATGCTAAACACTCTGCCTGCTCTGCCCCCCCTCCCATTTGAACTGCCTTAACACTAAAACTTTCTCACACATTACCACACAACACAAAGATTTTAACACTGGACTCTGTGTCATCAAACGGGTTATTCACTAAACTCTCGGTCATGTGCTCATACAGTTTGCACTACTTCTCATACTTGCACTAATGTTTGTATTACATCACTGCCTATAATCATAATACTGTTTACATTCTCTGTTTACATTTATTAATACTGTTTACTTTTTTTACTACTGCTTACATGTAATTACTACTGTTTACATTTACACTACTCTAATATCTACACCACTGCTGATACATATACAGTGTGCTCTGAACGGTCTTACTTAGGGATGCCCAATGTGCCTTACTGCATATGCCACTTTTTGCCTCTATAACAACATCAACTACTACCTCATACATATACTGTGTACATTAACTCATACGCTGCTTTGCCACTTTGCAAATGTCAATGCTAGAAACCTTTAGTTTATTTTAGTTATACTTTTTATACTCTTTTTTATACTAGTATGCAAAAACTCAGGACAGTATTATGTTCATTAAATGTTTAATGTTTTAGTTTTAGAGTTGGTGTAAATTTTCATACTCTTATACCACTATGCAAAAAACTCAGGACAGTGTTAGTTTTACTATTTTATGCTTATGTCTATTATTATATGTTTCAGTGTTTCAATGTTTAGATGTTTACTGTTGCACCGAGGGACTGAGAGAAACGCAATTTCGGTCCTGTGTATGTCCTGTACAGTACATATTGCAGATCTGACAATAAAGTTGACTTTGACTTTGACTTTGACTTTTGATCTTCTGATAATTTGGATCAAATAAATAAGGTGCTACAACAAGAATTGTCTGTTTGTGTCGAGAACAAATTGTATAGTGTTGGGCTCTAAACGTTCTGTCAGATCAACTCAAATGTTGCATACCGTATTTTCCACCTGATAAGTCTCACCTTTCTATAAGTCGCTTTGTCCAATTATTGGCAATAAATTGGAAAAATCCATAAACATGTTGCACCTTTATTTAAGTTGCATTTATTATGCGTCACCTCTACGCGACACGTCAGCGCGTCATTTGCCCTGCTGAAAATGGCGGCCACGAGCGAGCGAGCGCGGAAGGACTTTACAAGATTAACACGGTAAAAACAATTATTTGTTTGCTGAAAATTATAGCAAAGATGTGTCTTAGCTGAACTTTTCCTTAATAAATGAACGCAATTTTCAAATCAGCTGGATTTAAAAAATAGTTTCGCTACGAGCACTCGCCCGGGTGGGACCGCAGTATTTTCTTTAAAATTTAGCAAAACAAATGCTTAAAAATATATATTTCTTAGCTGACATTATAGCACAAGTGTTGCTGAGCTTAACCGTTCCTTATTAAATTCACAAAATGGTCAAATCTGCTGGATTTAAATTGCTTCGCTTTGACGTCTTCCAAACCGTCGCGTGCGCTGCGATTTTTTAAAATAAATAAATCTAATTTTTTCTCAAATGTCTCATACAGGTAACAGTTTGTAAATGTCCATGTTGTGATTACTTTCTGTAAGTTTGATAAAAATCTGTTCTGTAGTTCATGACTTATTTACCGTAGATAAATAGTACCCGTTGCTAACAAACACTGAGCTAACAATAGTTCATACCTCCAGAGCAGGAGGCCGGTCTGCGACAGAGTGTTTCCGACCAGAGGAGTCTGCCTTCGGACACATGAGCTGGAAACGGTCGGTGCGGTGGACTCTCTGGAAGTGTCAAAGGCCGGGCTGCGACAGAGTCAGTCCGACCAGAGGAGCCTGCTGTCGGACACATGAGGTGGGAACGGTCGGTGTACCCTAGTGGACAAAAGTGGTACTGCACCATTTTTTTGCCAAAATGAAAAAAGGACATATCTGAGACAAAAATTGGTCGAAAAATATGGGGGAAAAAAATCCATAAACAAGTCTCACCTCTCTATTAGTCACAGGGCATGCAAATTAGGCAAAAAGGTGTGACTTATAGACCAGAAAATATGGTACTTCTTTAAATGAACAAGTTAAAGAGGCCAATCTGCTGGGAGCTATAACTGTTTAAATATTATCATAGTCCACACAAAAGATTTAAACTAAAATGAGTTAAAACATCTCTGTAATTTGGTGCAATGTCCATTTTATGCCTCCCAAAATAAGAAAATTAACATTAGTATTTAGTCCTGCATCACCTTGACTACTGTCCAGCTCTTTAGTCTATTGCATCAACAAAAGATATGGATAAATAAAAAAAAACTGTAATATTAGCACTTGGCTGTCATTTTAAAACTATTGTTATTGCCTCGCATCAAACCCTGTCATGGATGGCCAATAACAGACTAGTAGGCAGCCTACTTCTTTTTTTTTATTCTTTTTTTTTTTTTTTAACATAAAATGGGGATTTTACATAAACTTTTTGGTCTTTTCTCACAGTTATTACTCACCTCTAACAGACATGTGTTTAATACAGCTCTGTTGTTACTTTTGCACTACGTATCTCTGCCCAGAACTAATGCCCTGAAAAAACAACCGGTAGCTCTGTACAGAGTCAGTTCTTACTGGAATATGTTGCCCTCTGAGATAACATTGATTGGTGATCATGATAAAAGAACCTTAAGAGATCTATAATACATATTGAAATAACATTAAACTGAATGGATGAATCCATCTATGAGTGAAATGTAGACTGTTTTTCTCTTCCTTTGACATGGGAAATATTTTAGTTATAGCAACTTGTTCTTGTGTCTTTTTTGTAACATTTTGAGTTGTAATAATTATAATATAGTAATGGTTGTGCATGTGGACCCCAGGAAGAATGGTCTCTACTACAAAAAAGACTGAAATGGCTACATCTCTATTATTTCTCAACTTCTTCTTCTGACAGTTCCCTCTTCAGTGGTCATCACAGCAAGTCATTCTCCACATCCCTCTGTTCTCTGTCCTCTTTACCTCCATGTCCTCTGTAACTGCATCCATCCATCTCCTCTTTGTCTTTTTCCTGGCATCATTCTTCTACCAGTATACCCACTGTCCCTCCTCTGGACATATCCAAACCATCTCAGTCTGGCCTCTCTAACAGGTACGCAGGTATCTGCTGCCCAGATGTAGGACAAACAGACTGAAAAACTAATTTAGCCCTAGTGATCAGGCTTCTCAATGAACATTGGTGACTTCTGTATTATTATTATTTTAACTTCTCAATGTCTTGTGTAGTATGGACATTTTGTATATCTACTAACTGAAACTAATTGCCTCTCGGTGATGATAAAGATTCTTGAACTTGAACTAATTTTATCTCCCAGTTGTTCAACCTGTCCTGTACCTCTGATGAGCTCATTCCAAATCTTATCCATCCATGTCATTCCTAAGAAGAACCTCAACATCTTCATTTCTGCCTCTTCCAGTTTTGTCTTTTGTTCACTCCTGCAAGAGAAATGCATTTCTTGAAAGAATACTAGGCTTTTAATGTAATCGAACAAAGATGTTGATAAAATTCTAACTTTTCTGTGTTATGATAAATCAATGACAAAAGTCTGCTTTCAGCACACTAAAATGCTAAATGAATGGCATGTGTTTTATCAGAAGTCACACCGAAGAATCGAAAGCAAACAAAGAGAAGATACTTGTGACTTTCAGACAACCCCTGCAGAACACAAAACCTGTGACAGTGACTAATGATTTGATGCTGTGTGGGTAGCAGACCGCTCGAGGGCTTCCTTGTTTTCACAAAAACAATCAGAACTCCGGAGGTGCATGATCAGAAAGTTTCTGTGGTATAGTTAAATGAGTTGTGCTTTTTTTCCTGAAAATTCAAAGCTCGTCCCATTTTTAGTCATGTAAAAGCTCCTTAAACATATATGTGCACATGTTTTAGGTAAAACAACGCAGACGTGTGGGGTCATTTATCAATAAATCCTGTTTTTATATTCACATACAGAGGCTCAGACTGAATAATTTCTGTTGTGGTTTCGGGAGTAAAAAGAGTGAAAGTAATGGAACGGAAAATGAGCATCACATTTTTGCATTCAACAATCTGACTGACTTGTTTGAATTTAATTTGATCAAGTTATCTTGAATCTGTTTCAGTTTGACAATGAAATGTATCAAATTTAAGCTTTACCAAAGAAACACGATCAATATATACACTCGGAAAACAGATATTCAAGATAGTTTTTGTTATTTTCTTCATAAAAGTATTAAACAAAATATATTGTGCAACTTACTTTACTGTATTTATTTTCACAGCCTTTATAAAGTTACAATAATTATCTAATGTAGCAGTTCTAGTCGTTAATTTTAATTAAGAATCAACGTGTTTTCTTTTTTGGAATCTTAAAGAAGACTAACAAAAACATTTTTTATCAAATTATTTCCAACAAAGTAACAAAAGGTTTCCTTCAGTTGTTCTTGTTGAGAAACTTCATGAAGAAAAACTGTACATGTCTTTCAAATAATAACCTGCAGAAAGCAGGTAGCCAAATGCAACCATTAGCAATTAACACTTGGTATCTAAGAATAAATTCACACTAAAAACGTGTTGTTGTACTTTGTACATTGTTCTGTTGTGAACTCAGGTATGAATTTTGGCCTAACTGCACAACGTTGTTCCATTAAGCCGACTCTTTGTCTTTATCTTCACAAGACTTTTCTGACAAGACCGGCACCGTTGACACGGGTTAGAACCTAATACCAAAAGGTCACAAGTTCAAACCTTTTTCTGCTTAGAGTTTGCATTTTCTCTTTGTTCATTGGTGTTTTTTTGTTTTTTTCAATGCCCTTACAAAAACATGCATATAAGGGTGCATTCACACCAGCCCTGTTTAGTCCGCTTTAATTGAACTCTAGTCCATTCACCTAGAAAGTCTGGTTCGTTTGGGGAGGTGTGAACACGCAATCAAACTCTGATGCGGACCAAAAAAGTGAACTCTGGTCCGTCTAAATAGCTAGGTCTTGGTTCAGTTGAAGTGAACTCTGGCGCGGTTCGAATGCAGTGCGAATGCAAACGGATTGGAGACCGCTCCAAAAGCAGGAAGTGGACTACAGCGCAAGGCATTCTGGGTAAATACAACCACAACAAACATGCATTTATCATTCCTCATACAGAGCTGTCTTAGTCGCCTTGTGTGAAAAACAACATTCTCCATGGTCTTCTGCCTCGTCTTCAGCTCATGCTGAGTCCATTGTTGAAAAATTACAAAACAGAAATCTGAAAGTTATGCACCATAACTCATGTTCCCTGAAGGAAGGGAACGAGGTGCAACATATCACTATGGGAAATTGCGCCCGCGCAGTTTTACCTGAAGGAATACAATCACTCCTTTACGGCAGGGGCATCAGCGTTGCGCCAGAGGCCACGCTCTCTAAGTACTTAAGCCGCTGACGCCCATCCATCGATCTCCAAAATGCACTTCACGAGCTTTCAGCATTGAAAGGGCCCGGTATGTTGCACCTCGTTCCCTTCCTTCAGGGAACTTGAGTTATGGTGCATAACTTTCAGTTCCCTTATCAGTCTTGTCACTTGGTGCAACAGGGAACGTAATTCATTCACGCCCTTGAAATGCTCAGTAAAATGCATCCTAGTGTGAACGTCCGCCTTATTCAATAGGCATCTCAAGGTCGCTTTCTACTGTGTGTTAGAAAGGACAGCCTGAGTGACATCACACGCAGTAACATCCAAACTGTAATGCTTTGCAAACGTGTTCATTGAACTCCAGTTCGCAGTAGCACAGATGTCTGCAACTGGTACACCCTTGAACAGTGACCATGAGGTGGCCAAGCCCCGAGTAGAGTGGGCACGCACTCCAGAGGGTACTTGTTGACCTTTGCTACTGTACGCCCTTTTAATGGCCTCAGTCACCCAGTGTGAGAGGCGCTGTTTTGATAGGGCCTTTCCCGTAGCTGGTGCAGCAAAGCACACAAACAGTTGATTTGTTTTTCTCCATTCGGCTGTTCTCTGCATGTAAGTGCTTAAAGCTCTCACGGGGCAGAGAGCCTTCAGCCTTTCCTGTTCCTGAGTGAGGATAGGAGCAGGTGGAAAAGAAGAGAGTTCAAAGTCCAGACTTCTGGGGTTTAAAGTCAAAACTTTGGGAATATAATATAATAATAATAATGAATTCCATTTATAATGCACTTTTCATTAATAAAAATCTCAAAGTGCTACAAAGTGTAACAAAGCAAAGATCAAAATAAAACAAGTGATAAAATCAATAATGATATCAGCTAAGATCAAAGATAAAATCATGTGGAGGCAGAATAGGCTTGCTTAAAAAGAAAGGTCTTTATGCTGCTTTTAAAGTCAACCAGTGACTGTGGAGCTCTCAGGTCGTCAGGGAGGGAGTTCCACAGGCGGGGGGCAGCCACACAGAATGCTCGGTCTCCCATGGTCCTCAATTTGGTCCGAGGAATATGAAGGAAATTACTGTTCTGTGATCGTAGAGACCGGGTGGATGAATATGGTGCAAGAATGTCCTTTAGATAGTCAGGTGAAGTGCCGTGCAAGCATTGATGGGTAAATATATGCAGGATTAGGCCTAAGGGTGACCTTTGACCCGTCAGGGGCGAACCTGGTGCACATTGGATGTAAGGACAAAGTGTGGAGGTCACACACATTTTGCCGGGCAAAGAGCCAGGAGAAGAGCGGTCTTGTAAGATAATAAGTCTATCTTAAAGCTTCACTATGTAACTTTGTAATGCAGTCTGTAACTTTTCTAACAATATATTTTTAACATATTTCTTCACTCTGTCACTATCTACTGACAGACTGATGTTATACAAAGTAATCTCAGAAAAAAACTATAGTCCCCTTGCTTCTCTATCAGCATTTATAAAAACACTAAAAACACAGAGTGACCCGCCATTAACCAGCCAATAAAAACAGAGTTTGTAACCAGCCAATAAAAACAGAGCTTGAATTGAATCAGCCAATAAAAACAGAGCTTGAATTTGAATTTCAGCAGGGCCGGGGGAGCAGAGCCATATATGGCTCTGAGGGAGAAGGATCAGAATGCTTTGCCTGTTGAAAATGTTTCTAAGTTCTGCACTCTACAGAAAGTTACACATAGCACCTTTAATGTCGCTCAATGGTTCAAATGGGGGATCACAGAGAGCCCCCAAGACCATGCTAAGATCCCATCCAGGGGTCAAAATCCTGCTGGGGGCCTCCTCCTTACCACGCCCTTCATAAATCTTATTATGAGCGGATGCGCGCCAGGTGTCCTGCTTCCACAGCCTTCGTGACAAGCTGAAATTGCAGATAGGAACACCTTAATCGTTGAGAAAGAGCGACCTTTCTCCAGCAGGTCCTGAAGAAAGGTGAGGAGCTGAGCCAGGTCACATGAATAAGAAATAATATTTCTTTCTGTGCACCAAGCTTCAAAAATATGCAATTTCCGTGCATAGAGAGACTGTGTTGACATAGCATGTGCATTTTGAATGGTTTTTACCACATTCTCTGGCAGGCCTGAGGCCATCAGTCTGTTCTTCTCTGCCACCAAGCTAAAATTAGCCGCAGTTCTCAGCCTAATTGGCAAAACTGTTCCTTCTGGTGACATAGACAGTCCTTGGAGAGGAGCAGGTGGTGGGACCAGCTCTCTCTCAGAGACCCTGATTTCAGTGGTCCTTTGAAGGTCGACCAGGTTAGGAAGAGGACCTTCCCACAGACATACCTCCATACCATTCTGACCAAGAGTGTTTGGAAGCAGAGACAATCTGCTGTCATTATTAGATAAAGGCTGAACAGAGTGTCTACTTTTCCTTCTTTTGTTGGGGGTCATGGGTCAGGGGGGATGCACGTTTTGTAAGCGAGCAGATCTCCTGACTCCAGCCCGTTCCCTGTTTGGGTCAGTACAGTGAGCGCGGTCACACGCTGCAGAATCACTGTTTAAGCATGACGCATCGCCCATTGAAAACAATGGGACAACTTCAGCATTAGAATGAATGTGTGACACTGGTGTTGGCCTGCGGGCTTCTGTCGCGGCCCCCCCGTCCCTTACTGGCGTTCGATGAATGAGTGGCCAGGAAGGTGGGTCGTCAGATTCTGTCGGCGCGCACCCCTGGAGCGCGGACGTGTCACGGGTTTGGTTGATTTGTGTATTCCCGGCTCCGTGGTTTAGAACGGAGCGGGGGGTGGAACACGTGACACCGCTCACCTGCCTCTGTGAGGAGACACGGGCCTGTTTGCAGGCGCCTCTGTGCTTGTCTGTTGCAGACATAGCAGAGGCGCCCTGCTGGGGTTTATCAATTAGGTTAACACTCACCCCCGTGAGCCGTGAGGGAGAGGGGAAGATGGCCCCCGCCATTTATGTCAGCTGGGAGAACAGAGGGGACTGTTCTGCTGATGTTACTATGTTTGTTGTTGTTGTTTTGTTTTTGTCAAGAAAACAGCCGGAGAGCTTCAGCCTTTTTACGCCACTGGTCCAACCTGGTCTGAATTCGATCGAGCGCTTTTCCAAAAAGCCCCGTCGGTTCTATTGAATGGTGGAGAAAGGGAATTTTCTGCCCCTCTGGGAGGTCAGTCAGGGTCATCCACAGATGGCGTATTGCGATGACTGCCATTCCCCTGCCCTGAGCAACAGCTGCTGTCCCCATCATGCGAAGCACAAAGTCTGTTGCCCTGCGGGCTTCATCCAGCAGCTCGGCGGCAGCTTGCTTGTCTGTCGTTACCTGGAGCTCCTGTAGTTTTTTCAGCCAGGTAAGCTTGCATCATTGCGGATGCGTTCATCGCGCGCGCTGCGAGGCCCTGAGCCCTGTAGCATTTCTCCAGCAGAGAGGCCGAGGCTCGACAGGCTTTGCTAGGGAGAGTTGGTTTTGTCCCAGATGACTTGGGAGCCAGATGAGACGCCAACGTGTCCTCAATTTGAGGCACGTTGGCTATTCCCACCTCATCCATCCTGTCCACGTTGAGAAACTGTGAGAGCGGTAACTGCATGGGCGCCCTGGGCTGAGACCAGGTGCGAGTCAGTTCTGTGAGGAAGTCCGGGAAGATGGGCATCCTTTGCCTCGTGGCGGCCTGCTGCTTTGAATAAAAATAGTTTCTTGTCAACCTCGTGACTTGTTGACGAGGTGGAGGCTCCAGCCATGGGATTTGCAACGCGTCCGCTGCTCTGTGACACAAGTTGAACAGAGCAGGGATGGAAAAGTCTGTCTCAGGGAGCACAGGTGCGGGAGAGGTCTTCTCCCCGTTCCCCGTACCCGACGTCTGCCTCGTCCGCAGAAAATTCACCTGAGGCTGAAATCGAGATCTCGTCCTCGTTCATCATGCCTTGAGTGTCAAAGTCGACAGTTAAGTCCACCATGGGGGCCAGCACATCTGGGCTGTCGCTCCATTCGACTTGGGTGCTGTCATCCAAAGCCATGCTCTCGAGCTCCGGCGTGGGAGTCAGAGGCTCAGTGGTGTCCGGGTCTGCCGGCCCCGCCGCAGCCCCCATAGCCTTGGTGACGAAGTCCGCCCGTGCCTCCTCACCGCCTCCAGCATCTGGCTGCAGTGTGGGCAAAAGTCGGGTGCATCCAGTGCCATGTTCACGTGTAGTATACCCAAGCAGACGGGACAGGCCTCATGGGTGTCCGTCGCTGAGAGGGAAAAACCGCATCCGCTGGGGCAGGCGTGCGAGGTCGGACTCGCCGCTCTGCTGGTCTTTTTTGGAAGTCTTGTCTTTCGCTTTCCTTTCTCCGGAGGCATGTCTGAGATAAGGCGAGCAAGTCCTTCCAAGATCCTTTTTCTTCTGATTTGAGACGTCTCCTCCGTCGCGTCACTTTCGCTGGCTAGCCTTGCTACGAGTTAGCAGAGGTAGCGGTGTGACGCAGTTTGCGCCGTTGAGCAAAGCAGTCTGCGGAAAGAGGAGAAGAAAAAACTTCGAGGTTAAGGAAAAATGTACCGGACTAGCTTTCGCTAGCCCAGCAGTACGTAGGAATAATTCTCTGTATGCTCTGTGTAGGGAGCAAGCTCACCTCTGGTCGAGCGATGAAGCAACAGAGAAGTCCCGCAAAGAGAGAGAGTTCAGGTTTAAGCGAGGTGAAGGGCAATAAGAGATCGATGGATGGGCGTCAGCGGCTTAAGTACTCAGAGGGCGTGGCCTCTGGCGCAACGCTGACGTTATTCCTTCAGGTAAAACTGCACGGACGCAATTTTCCATAGTGATATGTTGCACCGAGTGACAAGACTAATAAGGGAACCTAAAACTTCTAATATTTGACACCACTCCATTTTTGTTTTTATTTCCAGAAGAAGAAGAAGGTGTCTTCTTCAGAGGTTTTTGTGTCGTTTCCTTCGGTAGTTCTTGGTGCAGTTCCACCACAGGCGATGGGGTGGGGGGTGGGGGGGGGCAGGTTGGCTCAATTGACTCAGTGCAGTGTGAACGCAAACCGCACCAGCTGAAAATGTAAACAAATGTTCTGAATTTTGATCCCCAATTGAACCGAGTCTCCCGGACTATCAGTTGAGAAAATGATCTTAGTGTAAATGTTGATGCTAAATAGGTGTCAGAGTGTATGGTTGTTTGTAAGTGGGCCTGTGATGGACTGGAGACATGTCCAGGGTGTGTCTCGCTTCTCACCCAATGAGCACTGGAGATGGTCACATTGCTCCCCATGACCCTACATGGAACAACAGATAAAGACAATGGATAGAACAGATTCTTGTTGGAGCTTTGAACTTAAACTCTTTGGTCAGGATATAAAAAAAAACTGCCAAAATCGTATCACGAACTGTGATGTTTGTTGACCAAACCAGAGACCTCTGCTTTCTTCCTTTGCGGGTGTTAAACTTTGTCCTCCTTTGCTTAAAAAATTTCACCTGTTAGAGACACTCGAGTTGGGTCAAATGCTGTGTTATCATCCAGAATATGTGTTTCCAGGGTTTCTTAAAGATCCAGCACAGTCCACATTTTGTTCCGTTCATTCAATCCCCCCTTCCCTCCTAATCCTACCCCTCTGTGCTGCACAGTTGAACTTGTGCCCCCTGCCTTCTTGTTGACCTCCTCGGTGGAGTGCCGTGAACCCGCCACTGTCCCTCCGCTCCCTCTCTTCCTCCGCTCGTTCGAGCTCTTTCAGCGAGGCAGATTGCTGATCCCGCCTGGTCGCCCCTTGCCGTCTTACAGAAGTGTGAAAATAAGATGGCATTGGATCTATTAACACGTTGAGCTGAGTGTTAGTAAGGGGGTGGAGGGGTGTGTGTGTGTTGGGGGAGGCTAGCCTAGCTGAGACCACTCTCTCCTGAGGTCTGCCTTTCTGGCCCTGCTCTGGCCGGGAGTAAGGTGGAAGGTTGTGGAAAGGGGGGATAGCGTATTGGCAATTAGAGATGTCCGAGTGGGGGTGGATTAACCAAGAGGCACCGAGTGTTCTGGACAAGCTGGCACTTGTCCAGTTGTAATTTCACCTGTCTATCAACATCAAACCAATTGTTGCATTGATCGCAGCGGCGATCGATGGCTCTGTGTCGAGGCTTGCACGGGCAATCGATGAGACGCACGCCGGCAACTCTGAGAATTTAATCTGGGGCTGCTAATAAAGTTGGATCCCGTGACGAATGGGTTCGGGACGTGTCCCAACTGCATCTGCTCGCAACGGCGGCCCGTTTTGCTCCCGCTCAGACACGTGTGTGTTTGTACGCACACGTGCAACATCAGCCAAACCCGTCAGCATATTTTCTATTCATGAAGGTAAAACATAAACTGCCACATAAACTGCCATTTCTCAGATAACCTTGTTCCAATGTTATGATGACTTTACATGCGCTCACATCCACAGGATTTCACTCCTGAACTTGTTGGCACGGCGAGACGCGATGTGTGTCTCTCTTCGAGTGTTTTCTACCTCGGTGCGATTGCACGCCCACAGATCTACCAAGCTCTCGTTGCAACAGCAACAAATAAATAAATAAACCTCACAACTTTTTGTCACACTTCAATCACATAACATTACCCGGCCGCATGTTGGGAATTAATAGACGGTGTTTGCTGCTATTTGTCTGACTTTTCTTTTTTAGAAAGTGAGTATCCTTATAATTAGTACGGGAAGTGTTTGCGCGCGTACCTAACTGAATATTGGCCTTGGATTAAAAAAAAAAACATTATTATGCATTGTGCGCTCTGTTTGTCATCCTGGCAGAGGAAACAAATTCCACCATCGCCCCTCTGCTGTACAGCATGTGGGGCTCCTTCAGAGGGGCTGCTAACCAAGCAGATCAGACAAGATATTTACAGGTGTGAAAAGATGCATTTTTCTAATACAGTGTGAAATTCTTCTGTTAAGCGTGCTCTTTCCAGTACGCCTGTTCACAATGAGACGAGGGAGACAAGGACAGCGAGCGAGCGAGAGAGAGAGAGGATCCAAGAGGCGAATTGTCTTGTTTTTTTGGCTCTGTATTTTAAAACGAGCTGAGGCGTAGCTGAGCGCAAGTCTTAAGAAAAAGTGATAAAATATACAGTGAGAAAAGCTTTCAAAGTGTTGGGAAATTAAAGCGGAGTGCAGCAGCAGGGCGGGGGATGAGGGGGGGGGGTTGGTTGGTTGTCGGTGGGTGGTGGTGGAGCAGTGTTCAAGATGACTGCAATCTGCTTAGCTGACTCCAGAGAGGAGTCGTCCTGATCAGCCTCGGATTTCTCCAGAAGTAGCAGGTTCACGGTTGTTTCCGAGCGTCACGGATCAGTAAAATTCAGCAACTTCTCATGCAGCAGTTTAAAAAAAAAAAAAGACACGTTTATTTCTTCTTGTGGACTTCAGGGTTAAAAAGGGAAAAGAAGGATCAAAAGACAGCAGAAGGATGGGTAAGGGTTTTAGTGGAGTGGGTGGAAGAGGGTGAAGACAGGTGGGTTTAGGGGTGCTGTGCCCTCACCCGTGGAGCATGGCTTGAAGCCCAGACAGGAGGACTATGTTGGACGTGCCCTCCTCTCTGTGCAGAGAGGGCCCGTTCTGTGCAGGAGTCAGGAACAGCAGCATGCGGTTTGCCAACTCTCTGCCCTGTGAAAAACTGCCCAAGCTGCTAACTTCCTGCAACGAGTATTTGCATTAAGATAACTGAAGAATGTGTGAATTGTAGGTTAAAAGCCATAAGCTGTGAAAACAAGAAAAAAAAATGTTACGATAAATGAACTGAAACAAACCCGGTCGACCGCTAATTTTCACCATTTTCGTTCCCACCAACAACTGTGTGCAGGGTTTCTTTTGACGCCTCGCTAAATAAAACTCTGGCTCCTCTTTTATCAGTTTCTGCCAGTTGTGTTAGCAGTTTGCGCGACCGACGGCCCCCTTATTCTGCAGCCCTCTCCCACCATTTAAAGTGATGACACACGGCTTGGCGGGCAGCGCTACAGGGCATGCGGGCCCCCTAATTAATGGAGGCAATCTTGCAGCTTTCAACCAGCCTTACATTTCTTTTAATGAAAGGATTAATGCGGCGCATTAAGATGTATTTAACCTCCAGCACTTGCTCTGTTTCAATAAGTATTTAACAGCCCATTAAATGGAGTGGAGGGCTCAGTTAAAGCAGACAAAGGCCAATGAGCTGAATGAAGACCGAGAGGGTGTGCTGTTCACGCTTCGCATCATGCCTAAACAGCTCATGGCGAGCTGAAGGTCCAACAGAAGCAACAAAGAAGAGTTTTTATCTGTAAAATTGAACGTTTATATTTGCCTAAAGAGTGCTCAGCTTGCGTGGTGAGGTGACATAGTTTTAAAAAGATGTATGTGGTCTGCCCACATTGGAAGTCGAAGCCAGAAAATTTCGAAAATCTATTTTCCAAGTTGTTGATTTTACAAAAACAATCAAGCGTGCAAGTCGTGCCAGAGCCCCTGCTGAACAATGTTGGTATTGTTCACTTGGAAGAAGAAAACTGGCGTGGGCCGCTGCGTTTATCAATTTCTCCTTTCTCTTTTCGCCTACCACTTGTTTGTCATGGGATGGCGAAGGCCCCATTTTAGGCCTAGCAGGTTGTCTTGTTCGCATGGCAGCCACCTAAAATTAGTTCAAGCCACTGGTGTTTTTTTGTTGTTGTTTTTTTCAGCTTTGCAATGGCTGATGTTTGCAGATACGACTTTTTCGGGGGGGTCATTACTAAAACAATAAAGACTAACTTGAAAGCTGTTTTCTTAGAGGCCTGAATTCCTTTTATACTAATTGCAAAGAAACAAATAAATCAAAATCCATCACCCTGCAGATTAAAATTGTTAAAGAAGATATAAATTAGAAACCAGAGTCAGAGCTGATAAAGTCGACAGCATGACAGACATGACAGCCTTGTTATGCACTTAAGTGTTAATTAGTTTTCAGATTCTCTGCTCCCTCCCCATCCACGTTCATCATCATATATTGAGAATGACGGGGCTCACTAGTTAAATACATTCCCTTTCGTGTGTCATTAGCCCCCACCTCCTCCCCCTGCAGGATGTGGCAGAACAGCTTTTCTCGGGTTGTCTCCCATTGAAGATGATTAGCCTCAAACATGCATTTCAGAAGTGTTTGTCAGGGCGACTAGCTCGCTGCAGAGAATCTGAGCAGCAGATGGATTTGTTTGGTGGAGGAGCAGACTGATGGTGGTGTGCATTAAACAAGAACACTGATCCCATGGCAGAAACCTTAAACATACTCTTTTAAATTCAACGCATCGCTTATGTTGTAGCCTGCAGGCATGCATCATGGTGCCGTGCCTGCAGCTGGAGAAAATGAGACAAAGTAGCAGTGGAAGAGAATTATGAGGTTCATGGTTGAGCAGACATCTAATTGTGCATGTTTCATGTGATGGCTTCTTTAATGCCGGTGTGTTAGCAGTGAAACAAACGTTTTAGTGCTGAAAAACTCCCCCTTTACATTATATTACCAAACCTGCCACCGTACACGTCACACTGGCGCCGTATAAGTTGCATCAGTCCAAATATGTCTAATAAAGTGGAAACAAAAAGTTGCTTCGCCGTATACGTCACATCTATTATGCATCACCGCTGACGCATCGCATTACACATCACCGCTAGCAGCCCAGAGACTGGGCCGGTGTTGTGCCAAAAAATCGATTGGCTGCCAGATGGCGGCCACGGGAGCGTGCACGGGAGGACTTTAACAAGAATTTAACAAGAGTAACACTTAGAAACAATTGTTTGCTTGAAATTATAGTAAAGGTGTGTCTCAGTTGAACTTTTCCTAAAAAAATGCACTTTGACGGTCAAATCAGCTGCATTTCAAAAGTCGTTTTGCGGAAGGGGGAGCGCGCAGCCGGACAACTCGCTGTGCATTTTATCGAAATTCAACAAGATTCCACCTAAAATCAATTATTTGTTTGCTCAGCATTATAGTAAAGGCTCAGTTGAACTTTTCCTTAATGCACTTTAATGGTCAAATTAGCTGCATTTCGCCTGGACGGCGCAGCGATATGCAGCTGATTTGACGTTTGGTCCAGGTGTTGCAGAGCGAGATGAAGGTGGCTTGGTATGGCAAGTCAAGTGTCTTTTTAATAGCTTATTTTATCTATTAATGAGACACTTGGCTTGCCATATTACTCGAGTGGCTGAAAATGGTAGTGTTCAATATTTTCAATTTAAGAATGAATGGAAATGCTCAGATGTCAGTCAAAAATTGGGTTATAAATATTGGGGGGGGGCTTTGCTGTATAAGTTGCAGGGTATGCTAATTTATGCAAAAAAGTGCGACATACAGAAAAATGTGTGGTATGTATAAATTACCATTAGAAGTCACTAGTTTCAAATATTCTACATCTACATTTTCCTGAACTGTTTCAACAAACATTTTGTTGCTTCTAGTTCATTATTTGACACAGTTACAAATGGAAAATCAGCCACTTCATCTAATAACCAAACTTTTACAAATCAAATCCCTCCTACAAGTAAATCCTCAGTTAATCACACCTTCTCCTTTTCTCCGTTCTCAGTCCGTGAGGTAAATAAACTGTTAAAAGATCTTGATCCTAAAAAATCTGCAGGTCAAGATGAACTTCCTCCTTATTTCTTAAGGCTGGCTGCTCATATCATCACAGTCCCTGTGACTCACATCTTTAATCTGTCCATAAGCCAAAACACCATTCCGGATGCTTGGAAAACAGCCTTTGTTCTTCCTTTGCTGAAGGGAGGTGATCCCACCTCATTGAACAATTATCGACCGATCTCTAAACTCTGCATTTTAGCCAAGGTTCTAGAAAAACTGATAAACTCCCAGATCAAAAATTATCTGGACTCATTTAACATCTTACCTCTCCATCAATCTGGTTTCAGGAAAAAACACAGCACAACAACTGCTTCTCTGAAGGTTCTTAATGATGTTGTTGAAGCATTGGATGCTAAGGATTATTGTGCTGCACTTTTCTTAGACCTATCTAAAGCTTTTGACACTGTGGATCATAACATCCTGTGTCATAAGCTCTCAGAAATCGGTTTCTCTGATCACACCATCGGTTGGTTTTCTAATTATCTTTCCAATCGGAGGCAATGTGTTCAACATAACGGTACTTTTTCCAGCTATTTAACAGTTAAAAATGGTGTACCACAAGGCTCAGTTTTAGGACCAACCCTCTTTACAATCTACATAGCTAATGTAGGTCAGAGCATCCCTGATGTGTGTCCCACGGGTGTCATTTTAGATTCCCACCTTAACTTTGAGGCTCACATTAGGAAAATGTTTAAAACCATTAAGACAAATATAAATTGTTTTCGTCTTATAAGATCTTGTTTATGTGGAAAATCTGCTCAGTTGTACCTTCATGCCATGATTATGTCTCATTTCTCATACTGTGTCACTGTCTGGAGCCAAGCAACTCAATCGGCTTTAAAACCTATGAGGATGTTGTACTCACAAGCACTGAAAGTTCTAGACCAAAAACCATTGAAGTGGCACCACTGTAAAATACTTTATAAATATAACCTATTAAGCTTTGACAATTTTTTAAAATTTTCTTGTTTAAAATTAACTTTTAAATGTATTAATGGTCTTGTCCCTGAACTGGTGAGCAGAATGATTTTAAAAGTCAGCCGCTCAGGAGTTGCAACAAGAGGTGCAGTTGATGGAGACTGTAAACCTACAAAATACAAAACATCATTTGGTCAATGCTCCTTCTCATTTAAAGGTCCCCATATCTGGAATAGTTTACCATCAGCAATAAAAACATTGACTGATCTTAGAGGTTTTAATTCACAGGTGAAAAAATGGTTGAAACAAAACCAACTCTGTGAACACTGAACCCTATAGGGACAGAGGAGCAGCTGTGTGTGTGTGTCACCGATTCTGTTCATAACTTTTATGGACAGAAATTCAAGGCGCAGCCAAGGTGTTGAGAGGATCCGTTTTGGTGGCCTTAGAATCGCTTCTCTGTTTTTTGCAGATGATGTGGTCCTATTGGCTTCATCAGATCGTGATCTACAGCTTTCGCTGGAGCGGTTTGCAGCCGAGTGTGATGCGGCCGGGATGAGGATCAGTTCCTCCAAATCCGAGGCCATGGTCTTGAGCCGGAAAAGGGTAGAGTGCCCTCTCCGGGTCGGGGAGGAGGTCCTGCCCCAAGTGGAGGAGTTTAAGTATCTCGGGGTCTTGTTCACGAATGAGGGAAAACTGGAGCGTGAGATCGATAGGCGGATAGGTGCAGCATCCGCAGTGAAGCGGGCGCTGTACCGGTCTGTCGTGGTGAAGAGAGAGCTGAGTCGAAAGGCAAAGCTCTCAATTTACCGATCGATCTACGTTCCCACCCTCATCTATGGTCATGAGCTTTGGGTTGTGACCGAAAGAACGAGATCTCGGATACAAGCGGCTGAAATGAGTTTTTTCCGCAGGGTGCCTGGACTCTCCCTTAGAGAAAGGGTGAGAAGCTTCCTGGAATATCTTACAAAAAGATCTGAAGCTCTCGACCCTGACCTCTCTAAATGGTTTTCAGAATCTGTTGGAATCCTGGCAAA
>JBBPBX010002015.1:31699-43581 GCA_038048925.1 Garcialebias charrua | reverse complement strand
GCTTCCTGGAATATCTTACAAAAAGATCTGAAGCTCTCGACCCTGACCTCTCTAAATGGTTTTCAGAATCTGTTGGAATCCTGGCAAAAACCAATGCAGATATGTTCCTGTCTTTGATTTTTTTTGTACATCTACCTTATAATGTTTTTGCTACTTTTGCTACTTTTTCTTTTCTTTTGTTTATTGTTTAAGTATTTGTATCATTGATGTACATCATTCTTTAGTTTGTAGCAGGTCGTTTTCGTAAATGAGCCCTCGAGGCTCAATAAGATGTACCTGACTAAATAAAGGTTGAATGAAAACATTTTTTTAAAACAAAATCCTTCTGTAAACTAGCTTTGCCTCACTGTCCTCTGATTTGCAACAAAAAACTTTTATAGTTTATCATAATTCTCACTATCCTATCATTTAACTTTAGGCCTTTCAAAGTCCCACTCATGTATAAGAGAAGATATTATCTGTTTAAGCTTTAGGTTGTTGTTTGAACAATCAAACATCTTGGGGCATCAGACACCATTAATTTGTGACAACAGGGAGGGTTCAGAAAGACAGCAATTCTGCCAAAACATGTAAGTTCAAAACTAAACAAAAGTAAAAGTTATTTTGTTGGTTTTTGCTCGTTCTTAAACCGACGAGCTTCATTACCATCAGAAATAGTAAAAACATACAACTAACATTTTAGAATTAAGTTATTAAACACAAACCTTTGCTGCCAATGAGTGTTAATTTATACCGTTTAAATAAATCAAAGACCTTTACTGAGTTCATTACCATGTGTCAAATGTGTGTTTATGTTCTTTAAAATGATGGGGCACACATTAGAACTTAGATCTCATCCACACACACAAAAAAAGGGATGTAAATATTCTAAAGGTTGTGGTTAACAAGTTTGTCACTGATAGCTAGGAATGTTTTTTTATTAACTGTGTGTTTAGGGGCAGGACTGGGGGTGAATTTTATCTGTACTTGAACGTAAGGATATTTGAGTTCCTACTAAAAAATCATTACCGGTAGTCAGAATTTTAACTTTAAAAGTTGGAGATGTTTTGACCAAAAGTACTTTGTAACCTCAAAATCCATTATGGCTGTTTTTTGTATATAAAGTGGTGATAAATACAAGAAAAATCTGCAGTTTGCATCTCAGTAAATCAGTCACAGGCAAACAAAACTGTTCAGCTTTTTTAAGACAACGTGACGCTGATGTGTTTCCATGAAAAGCAGCAAACATCATCAGCTTGTGTTCAATTATCCTGTTCACTGAGCACAACAATCAGCAAATACAGCAAATGTTCTGACTTGTCCTAGAATATGGTGAAATTGGAAATGACGTTGTTCTGTGATCTGAGATTCAACATCTGCGGTCCAGTAAATGAAACAGAAAAAATTTAAATCAAGTAAATATACAGTATAATATAATACCTGTATAATATTATATAACCCAATTTCTGGCTGAGATATGACCGTTTTCATTGATTCTGACATGGAAAATATTGAACACTACCATTTTCAGCCACTAGATGGCACTCGAGCAATATGGTATTCCGTTGTGTCATGTAATAGGTAAAAGTGGCTATCCATGATACAATAGCTTACCATAGTCATAGGCATAATTTACATGGGGGATGGTTTTTTTTAACCCCTTCAATAATTGGATCCAGTCAATATAACCCCCCAATAAAATGGCATCATTCATTTCAAGCTCCCGGATTAACTGGAGGTGCGCGCGGAGTAGCGCGTTTCAGCAGGTGAGACTGCTCTCTGCGTAATGGTACATCCAGACCGAGCGCTTTTACAACGGCAAAAAAGCGCAAAACTCCTCGAGGTTGACGCACTGGACCCCAGTGGTGTTCAAACTGGAACGTGAGCGGCGGCGGCGTGGCGGCGGCGGGGGGAGGGGGGGGAGGAGTTAGCAAAGCTTAACTTGCTAAACGTGAAAAGTTCACAATTCAAAACTTACCCGATATCCCGACTTCCTCATTGGCACTCCGCCAGGCAAGGTCCTTTTTATTTCTCCTCCATACTTAAAGGTTCAGTATGCAGTTTCTGTAGAACTGCAGAACTTAGAAATATTTTCAACAGGCAAAGCATTCTGATCCCTCCCCCTCAGAGCCATATGTGGCTCTGCCCCCTTGTGGTCTGTTGAATTTCAAATTCAAGCTCTGTTTTTATTGGCTGATTCAAATTCAAGCTCTGTTTTTAATTGGCTGGTTACAAACTCTGTTTTTATTGGCTGTCATTGTCCTGGTCACTCTGTGTTTTTAGTGTTTTTATAAATGCTGATAGAGAAGCAAGGGGACTATAGTTTTTTTCAGAGATTACTTTGTCTAACATCAGTTTGTCAGTAGATAGTGACAGAGTGAAGAAATATGTTAAAAATATATTGTTTGAAAAGTTACAGACTACATTACAATCTTACATACTGAACCTTTAAAGGGGACCAAATGTAGGTCAAATAATTTTTTGTGGTGTATCTGTGGGCTTTCCAGACCATTTTCATTCAATTTTATACACAAAATAATGCTTAGATAATAAAATATCCCCTTTCTAATTCTGCCAAATTTCACTTCCGTTCAAAACGACCGGTTTATGATAATGAGGTCTGAAAGCCACGCCCTACAAAGATCTGTTTACATTAACTACGCCCTCTGTAAAAGCCAGTATCTCTAATATGTTGTTGTTTTAAAATTAGCTCTTTTTTTATTACTCATTTGACTTACTGTTAGTGCTAGCTTAAGATAACTTACCGAAAGCTGTCAGCGCGCCGCCATTTGCAGCTTCTTTTTTTTAGCATTAGCCCACCTCCGAGGCTAATGATAGCTTTTCCTCCTCCGAGCGGACGGTGCTAGCTCCGCTCGTTGCATGCGGCGCTTTTGGGAGCGATCGCTGCTTCAGTCCACACACAAACAAAGTTCACCGAGTGTCTCCAGTTAATTTATCCGCATGAGGCAACCTCTGACCGGACCCCCGGACCTCAAGCCAGCAGCTCCGAGCAGCTCCCGCACGCAGATGGTGTCTTCGCCGGCGGTCTGCTCGTTTTATTTCTCCCGGCTGCGTGTTGAGAGCGATCGCTAAAAATTGAACTAAAACGTAAAAATAACAATTATACTTTATTTATAAAGCCATTTAAAACAACCACAGCTGCAACAAAGTGCTGTACACATGAAATCTCTCCGAAACAAAAGGCTTAAAAAAAATAAAATAATGCCGTGACGTGAACCCCGGTCCTTCGGGTGACAGTCCAAATCATTACCTCTAGGCCAACCTGGCAGTTATGTTAAAGGAGAAATGTAATCAAATCTGAAAAAATCGATATAACAAGAATTTCATATAGTAAACAACACACATAAACATACTTAGTATGCTTTTTTCAAGTCAGTAGCTTAAAGAAATAGTTTTTTTACATTTTTCCTGCTACATGCCGAAGTACAGTGATTTCTGTAGTAATTTTCTGGACGCACTTTTATGACACAATTAAGACCTCCTTTGCTATCTTACAATAACACTGAAGCTATAAACCCATCATTACTGTCCTCTTGTCTGTCATTTAAAATGGAAGCAGAAGACTTTTTTGAATCTGAAGGATATCACTTTAGTTTGTCAAAAACAGTTTGGTGATTTAGTGCATTAATGGGCATTTCTATCCTGGAAATACGAATAGCCGTGCGTTAGCCGCCGCATGCTAACGTTAGCATGCTAGCGCCGTATGCTAACGTTAGCATGCTAGCGCCGTATGCTAACGTGGAAGTGGGGGTGTTGAAAATGTCCTGAAACAGTTACCAATGTCTTGTTAAGCTCTGTCTTCCCCAGAACATAGTAGGATCTAAAATGATTTTTAAAGATGAAGGAGCAAGTTGAAACATGCTGTCTCCCTCCTTGCTAGCAGGCTCTATTGGGAGCTGCCTGGCTAACTAACTACGGTGGCCCTACACGGCCAAAATTCTACAGCGGCCGAATGCACAGGAGCGGTAAAAATACAATATAAAATTTAAAAAAAGTTTTAAAATCGATTTTGGGGCTTTTAGAATAGATTCTGAATCGCCAGGACTAAGAATCTTGATTCTTTAAAAAATAGATTTTTTTTGCTGCATCCATAATTGCTACACACTGAAACCTTTTTGTCCACAACTAGATACACACACTAATATTACTGTATGAGGGACGACTCGTTGCACTGCCTACGTCATATTCAGGGGACGGAGAGCAGGCAGGAGGAGGGGGGTCAAAAACACCAGATGAGAATTTTTTCACTTTGCAAAGTCTAAATTTGAGTTAGGATGACATTTTTGACTTGTGAAAATTTCTCAACAAGCTTATTTTATGCTTTTCATTAGACTACTATTAGCTTAAAAACACTTTTCATTTCTCCTTTAAAAGCAGTCCTTCATCGTACTGTATAAGAAACAAATACAACCAACTACATTTAGAACGCTGAAGTTTTGATTAGATTTTGATGAAGTGAAAAGTATTCTTAAACTAAATAAGTTGCTAATCTGAAAAGTATATCGATCAGTGGTGATTGTACGTTACAGACTGTCGCCCCGCGAGAGTGTGTGTGTGCACAGTTTCAACGTCTCGGCAACCGTGACGTGTTTTATACTGAAGTGGGTGGAGCATCACCAGGGGTTGCTAGGTGAGGGGCTGGACTCAGGTTTGAGGTGGTTGGCTGCGGTTTGTGACGTCACAAACCGCAGGAAGTGGGAAACGAAGTGTATTTATCAAAGATAAATAAATCTACTTAGAGTAAATAAACCACTGGGTGCATTTTTTTGGCCTTAGGACTGTTTTTTTATGAAGTAAATACCCAAAGTTGAGTAAAAAAAACATTAAAAAGTGAATTTTGAATATGTGGTCCCCTTTAAACACGACTTTGCGGGTTATTTCCGTGTCTCACAAACAATACGTCACACAGTTGCGCAACACCCGTCCCCTCGTTACCGCGTCACATAGCTGACTCCCCTCTCTCTCCTCCCTGACTCTCCCTGATTGGTTGACAGAGCGTTGAACGGCGAAATCTTCAGCATGTTCAAGGCGAGCTGTGGAGGCTGCCGCGTGCTCACGTACACGGAAAACGACTTCCAAGACGCTCAACACGCACGTGACGCGACGCCCGACCCCTAGACGCTCCTGGCGCGTCCCCCATTGACTTTGCATGTAAACTGGACGCTCATGCAGCCCAAAACGTGTTCGGTCTGGATGTACCATTAGTCCTCAACTCCTTCTACAGGTGTGCAGTGGAGAGCATCCTGTGCTCCAGCATCAACGTGTGGCATGAAGGCTGCACAGAAGATGTTGGAGTCAGTCTCCCCACCATCACAGACATTTACACCTCCAGATGCATGAAGAGGGCCACCTGCATCATGAAGGACCCCACTCACCCAGCACACACACATTTTGCCCCGCTCCCCTCAGGAAGGAGGTTAAGGAACATTAAGTGTAGAAGCACTAGACTGAGGAACAGCTTCTACCCTGAGGCTCTAATCAAGATAATCACTGTAAGAAAAGACAAAAAAACAAACAAGAAAATCAATCTAACGCAACTTTAATTGGTGATATGTGACTTATCCATGCTGTTGATTATCCATGCTGCTGATCTCTTGCCTTATGCTGCTGTTTTCATACCCATCTGCTTACCACAGACTCATGTTCAGGCTACTGTTTATCCATCCATTATCTTTTGCCCACTTCTTCTTCTCATGTTCCACATGTGATGCAAATGGCAATAAAGGAACTTGAACATTGAGATTATATGCAGAATGAAGTGGCATTATGCATTTTTTTCAAAAACAAGTATCTTTTTATTTCATATGCATTTTCAAAATTTGGCACTGTATTAGTTGCAAAAACACGTCTAAAGATAAACCCTTAGCCGTGGCATTGTTTGCTGTACAAATATGCTCCTATCAAAATCTAAATACGTCATAAAAATGATGGAAGTTTAAAAACGTTTTAAAAAATTTGGTGCTTTTTAATGTTGAACTAAACCCAAAAATCTGAACATACCCTTTCTCTCCCGAGGAGGTTTTACAGCCACCGTTGCTGCATGGTTCTCAAGCCAGGTTAAAACAGAGCCACCTTTGTGACACTGAAAGCTCTGTCTTTAGGCTCAGCTTTCCCCACAAACCTATTAATCTCGCTTTGTAGTACACCCCTCAGGCTGATGGTTCCCCTTGAAGTCTTTGTGCTAATCCGAGCTAAGTGGCTGCAGGCTACAGTTACACATTGCGTACAAATTTATGTTTATTTTTCATTTTTGATGTAGTCTTCTAACTTTCAGAAAGAAAGTTTAAAAGCAGACTATCCATAATGTCACACCAGTCTTTGAATAATGATTTTTCCCCCTTCTGCTCACATGAAACATCCTACTCAGCTAATTCATTTGATCTTTGATCGTTTGTCTAAATAATGGCAAAGCTTATAAAAAGCATACGCTCTGCAGGCTCAACTTCAAGGACTCTTAACTGTTTCTCAGGGGGTGTGTGGGGTACGGAGTGTGATAACGTGCAGATAAAACCATCTTAATCACAGACTGAGATGCAACAGTGCAAAAAGGATGTGCACAGAATGATATTTCCCAGAACTGAAAGTAAGAAGTACTGCTGCACTTTGAGATTCTGTGTAAGTGTGAGTTGCTTTATGTGTCTTTAGAGCACTTGGTGTATACAGAATGACTGCCTATCCATCTCTGCCTGTCTGGGCTGCACAGATCAGCATTGTGTCACAGGGGAAATAAACAGCAGCAGCTCAGCAGGATGGGCCTAATTAAACACAGCGCCTTAGCACTGCAGCCAGCACTCTACTCCAGCCTGGACCAGTCTAGACCTGAGCGGCCCCGCCAAACACTAGCTGTTGCCATGATTACCGGCTGCCACTGCAACTAAATGCCAGGAAGAGAAAGGAGGTGGTGGTTCTTACACTATTTCATCTCGGCTTTGTGCAGCAGCTACGGTCAACACTCCAGTCAGCACGCTAATGGTGCACAGAAGGAACACTGTTATTTATTTTATTTATTTTTTACATTTCATGGCTGGAGACAGTTTAGCTAAATTAAAGGTTTAACTTGATCAATTTTATTAATATCTGAATTCTGTTTAGATGTTTTACTCCAAGTTTTATATCACACTGTAGCATAAAGATGCACTCTCCTCATGACCTCTGACCCTGAGGTCACCTTCCATAACCTCCCTGAGCTGATTTTAATTTAAATTACTTTTGGCCTGAATAATGTCTGATTAATACACACATTCATTGTCCTGGGCACTTAACTCCTTATCTTCTGGTGAAGAATCTCAGGACATGGTAAATTCAAAAAAGTTCAATTCAAAAAAGTTCAAGTTCATCCATGTGACCAAAGTGGCTTCAGTAGCCGTGTTTCCATCAAGGTTTCTAGCTGCGCATTTTGAAGTATCGCAGCAGAAAAGCTGAATGGAAACGGCAAAATCCGTATTTACTTCCTCAAATTCGCCAAAAGTTTATACGCTCGCTTGAGGTGGTTTTTGGGATCTTCGAAAATGAGCAGATGCGCAAAACGACAGATGGAAACAGATTTTCCGACTCAGTTCTGCCGTAGCGAACATTCACGTCACGTGACGTTCAGCTGTTTCCGCTCCGGACAACATGTAACATCGCTAAAACTAGTTGGCATGACAGAATAAATACAACTTGCCCGATAGCAACACGTACCTGAAATATTCTCTCCATTTTGACGAGATGTGTGGCCGGGTTCTGTTTTCAACCGCTACTTCCTGTTTACTGTAGACATGCGCAGTGCTGACGTCTGACGTAATGACGCTGACGTCTGACGTAATGACGCTGTGCGTGGCTTGGTAGATGCGCTTCAAGCCAGCAGATGGAAACACTTCTGCTTCGCATTAATTTGTATTTACATATTTGCGAGATTTAAAAAATTAGCTCAAAATTCGAAATAAAAATGGATGGAAACACAGCTACTGTAACCTAAGCTAACTTAGAACTTAATGTCCCCTACTGTGAGGAGTGATAGGGCAATCTGCATATGCATCTAACTTAGCTCAGCTTTATAAAGCCTGGTTTATGGTTGACGCGTCGCATAGGGCGCGAGTGAGCGCACGGCCAAAGTGACGCAATCACATAGTCCCGCCCCCGCGCTTTGGCCCTGCGCGTCGGTTTGGCGCGTGTCGCGCACCTCCGAATTTTTGAAACTCCGCAAGCCTAACGCGCGCGCCAAATTGATTGACAGCTCGGGTAGGGACCTCACCGACAGCCTTCACGCTCTTCACACCAGAGCCTGCAGCTGTCTGCGCCGCTGTGGTCGTGGAAACTGCGTCGCGATGCATGGAGGAATTTTTTTTATGTGATTCAAATGTATTAAATTCCCCGAGCGAGCAGAAAGCCATTTGTTGTTGTTGTGTGATTTCAAACAGTTCTTCTTCTACGGTAGATTTCTTCTTCTACACCTTTCTTGCAACATATGCACAGGCTTTAGAGGGTACTGCCACCTGCTGGTCCGTAAAAGAACAGCACTTTGCCATGCGCCGCCGGCGACACTATAAACGCATGAAGCCGCATGGCTGAGTGCGCGCGCAGCTCACGCGCTCCAGCTTGCGGACCAAAGCGCGACTATATCCGAGCCTTAACTCAAACCCCACATTCTCTGTTCTTTTAATTGAGAAACCTCTTCAGATGAGAAGTGAAACATCCTTCGGATGAAGGACAAAACGTCTCAGCAAAAAAAAAAAAAAAGAAACCGTCCAAGTTCAAGTTGTGTTTATTTGTCATATGCAAGGTTAGCACAGGGTTAACAGTATAATGAAATGCTTAGGATGAGAAAAACTGATCTGACTCGCAAAAAAAATCAAAGAACAAACAAACAAGAAACACTAAAAACATGCAATAAGGGTACAACAATATGTATGCTAGTGAATATTCTCAGTTATACAGGAAATGATGAATTAAAAAATGTTCAATACAAAAACAATTGAACTTTAATTGTAACAAAAGACGTTTTGCTCCTCATCTGAGGAGCTTTCTCAATTCAAAGAGCAGAGTGTGTGTGGTTCAGGTTTTAAAAGCTGAGATAAGATACACACATATGTAAATTGACAAATCACACCTCACACCTTAACAGTAGGGATGTCTTAGGGTCTTTTTTGGTCTAATTCACAGATGAGGCTCCTCTGTTCCCAGCAGGTGTGAAAACAGAGAATTTCAGAAAGATTTTCAACAAACACAACATCCCAGTACATTTCAAACCCAGCAGGACTCTCAGACAGAGCCTGGCCCACTCTAAGGACAAAACACCCACACACAAACAGAGTGGTGTAGTGTATGTGGTCCAGGGCAGCGAGGACTGTCCAGACCGCTACATTGGAGAAACTAAACAGCCTCTTCACAGACGAATGTCCCAACACAGGAGAGCCACCTCCTCTGGACAAAACTCAGCTGTTCACCTCCACCTCATTCAACACTTGCTCTTCTCAAGGGCGGATGTCTCCTCTCGGTCTCCGCTTTGCTTTTGCTTTGTCTTGTCTGTGAAACTGTCTGAGAGCCTCTCTTCTACAAAATCTTCAGAATCATAACTATGGACTTCAATTTGGTCAGTTGGTCCCTCAACACAACTGATAACATTTCTTTAAAGAGAAGACAGGCTGTAGGCGAGCCGATTTGCCCTGTTGGCATGCACACAGCTGGATATCTCATCGACTTGATGATGTGTCTATATCTGCTGTCATCTGTGGATCTTAAGGACGCATATTTAATTGGATTTATGACAACTGGTTCCTGCTTTTTGGATTTGGCTGGTTCCTGGTCTATTAACACAAAAGGAAGACGTCGGCAGCATATCTGGACCTGGTCAGGCTTACATGATGGCTTGGTTCATGTCTCGAAAACCCAGACTTTTGGCTGAATGGATTAGATCTCTGGGATTTTCTCAGGCACGTTCCATTGGTATGGTCATTTTAATTTTATTGTAAAGCGTTTTGGGGCCCCTCATAGGGGGCTGGACAGCGCTATATATAAATAAGCTCCATTTACCATTTAATTTGGACATTTTGGAAGCGGGTGGACCGACACAGACTGAAGGTAGATGTCATTAAAGTTCTGCCTGTTCCCAAAACAATCCTGTTTATCTGACATTGGCCTTGACAGGCCGTCTTATCTCAACACGCCTGGAAAAGTTTTGTAAACGTGATGCGCTCATCCCCTCCCAAACCTACTACTGAGGAATTCCACTGACTTTTCAGAGGAGCCCAGCTAAATAAACATTCTGTCATCATTTCAGGTAGGGGTGGAAACACCTTTTATAGATGGCCTCCCTTCTCACCTTACAGCCATCCTCTCACACCGATAAGATTTTTTTTTTTAATAGAGGGAAAGGAAAGATAGAAAGACAACAAAACACAACAATTATCCACAAAAAGAGCACAAGGCAAACACACCCAACCTCCGTCCGCAATCCTGCAAAGCACATGACAGAACACAGCAACGAAACACACATGCATAAAGACTAATAATATTCATGACCTTGCAGTAGATTTCCATAAATAAACATACCCATACCTACAAATATAAATACAGTATACATACATATACATTCATATCACATATCCATCTATATATCTGCATATGATATCTACATATACATCCCTGCATCCATTTGTGTGTGGCTGTGAGCATGCATAAGTGAATAAGGTTCCTCCAATAGAACATTCAGTAGCGACCGTGAAGCATCAGAGATCCGCCCCCCCAAGGCCCGAGGCAGACGAAGGGGCGATCAAAGCCTAAGACCCCAAGAAGGACCCCGAGCCCAGAGTCCCCAGGGCCACCCGAACAGGACGAGCCACTCACCCACTCCCCAGATCCGACCAAGGGGGAGAACTGGACGAGCTCCACCAGCGACTACACACAATGACCCCCGCGGGGCCAACAGCGACAAACGGCCCCCGCCAGAGCCCGCCGCACTGATGTAGCCCCAGGCCCGGGCACCGAGGCCCGGGCACTGGGGACGCCCACCCCTCAGGCCCAGACCCGATAGGACCAGAGGGAAAAAAAAATCGATTTTTTTAAAGAATAGAGATTCTTAGTCCTGGCGAGTCAGAATCGATTCTAAAATCCCCAAAATCAATTTTTTTTTTTTACATTAAAACCCAAAAGTTAAAGGAAATAAAACCATATCTCATAGAATATGAAAGAATACATAAAATGAAAGGTGGCAGAAAGAAGAAGAAATCTGACCCGAACCAGTGACCTCCAGGACCCAATAAGGATAAAGCGGGTAAAGATGATGGATAGATGGCTTTTGTTGAAAAGATTTACCAAACAAATCTTTTAAACAAAATCCATCCATATATGGAATATATGGATGAAGATGGAAGAATTAAGGGCAATATGGAAGAATTTCAGTTAATTAGTTAATTTTTTGTAAGAATTTTAGAATGAAAATCGATCGAAAATCGATCCTGGAATGAAAATCGTTTTAGAATCGAAAATCGATTTTTAATCAAACCGGTGCATCAAAAATCAGAATAGAATCGATTCTCCAGACACTGAGAGATTTGCACCCCTAATTTCAGGACTCTGGATTCACCTCTGGCCATCCTCAAGGTATTAATATAAGCTAAAATGCACATGATATATATTATATGTATGTAGACATACTCTGATGCATGCTCAATAATCCAGGTAGAAAAATCTAAAAAAGCTAAGTCTGGTCCTCTGGACATTCAAAAAATAAAACAAAACAAAGCAAAAAAAAAAAAATGTAGAAACGTTTCGTCTTTCGTCCGAAAGACTTCCTCAGTCTGAGTTGCTGTGTTCAGCTCAGTCTTATAAATAGCACCCTCCCACAGTGTTGCACAACCAGTTGGCTGATGACAGCCTGAAACCAGCTGCTCACATGATCAAGG